>CAUJRU010002083.1:0-95216 GCA_963277665.1 Viscum album
ACTCATGTACCTATTGTAACATACTAGGTAAATAATAAATAAAATATTTTCATATTTATTAATATTTATGAATTAAATATTAATTTTACTTTAAAGGGGTTTCTATGTTCGATAGCGTACCCGATACGCAACGATGAGTTCCTTTGAAAACTTACGTTGCGCACTAGTAATATAATAATATTATTTTAAATAGTTGTTTACATGGGCCATTGTATTGGCGGGAATGGATAGAAATAACTAAAATATGATTATATATGATTTTAAATGTTTTTACATTTATCCAATAAAAGTTAATGATTTAAAATACGGAAAGAATTCAATTTTAGGCATTTATACCCTAATTTTCACTAAGGGTTCACTTATCACCTTTTGACAGCGAACCGTCATTAAATATAGTTTTGATAAATCTTATAAATTCTATTGGACCAAATATAACTCTTATTTATAATTGGGACATCAAAATTTACTTTGTGTAAATTTTTGGTATCTTTCCGATAAAGTTCATTTTTTAATTAATAGTGTAAAATGTTGTACTTTAATTCAAAACCTATTTTTAATCTAATTTATTTATATGAATATATTATCATTTGAATTGGTTTTAAAGTGAAATTAGAAAATATTTTTACCATTAAATCCAATAGTGGTCGTTGAAATTAATTTCACTTTGAAATCGGACTTAAACTAGTGTCAATCTTTTGATACTTATTGTTTCATAAAAACACGCTATTTGTCATGACAGTGGTGATTAATTATTAAACTAATTAATGTGACTTATATGTTTTGAATTTTTTAAAATAGACATCATTTTTAATTCGGAATATCAAATATAGCTTAGGGTGAAGTATTGGTATTTTACTGCAAAACTTCAATTTTTTATTAATAGTAAAACCACTAAGTGGTACTTATAAAAACTGATTTTTCGTTTAAATGAAATTTTACCACTTCTGTGTTTTGAATTTAAAAATTCCAACATACATGGTTGTCATTAAGAAGTAAAATGTGGTTCAATGATATTAAAATATTTTTTTGTGAATAGTAACTTTTAAGTTTTTAATCGTGATTAGAGGTAATTAGTGTAGTTTAAGGTAAGAATAATGTTTTAATAAAATTAAATGACCTAGAAACATGTCCTACCATCATTGGATGTGTCATGGACGACCAAGACAATCCATGTATCATCTTGGGGTCCCCATGGAGCCACTTGGTTGGAAAATAACATAAATACCTTTTATTTAATGTTAAAGTAAAAAATGACACAAACATGAAATGTTTTACTAAAACAATTTTTACATGGGGATATACAAGTCATATTTTTGACTATAAATAGTCATTGGAATGATAAAACGATTTACTACATCATTGTAATTTTTTAATATTTTTAGACATTAAATAAATTAAATTATTTATGACATCATTATGATGCAGCGATGACCTCATTATTTAACGATTTAAATAAAATGGAAAGATAATGTAAAATCTAAGACCTACACATGTAAAAAACCTATTGGATGGATGGATTTCGAACCCTTATCACCTTATCCAAGAATAAATCAATGTTGGACCTTTAAAATCCGAAACTCTTTTGAAAATAAATTAACATTTTGTAACTTTACAAGGGTGCCCCTCCTCTCCTCTTATAAAAGGCCTCCACCTCTACCTCATTACCCACAATCCCAAAGACTTTAGATCGGCCAAAACATGCCCATTTTGTCTCTACACATCCCTCTATTACTCTTTGAAGCCTCAATTTGGGCAGAAGTCTTCCCAAGGAAGCCTTTGAGCTCAAACCAAAGGGAGTTACCCGATTTTAAGGTAATGTCTTCTTTTGAGTCCTTTTGTTTTATTTTGATTCTCCAACCCCCTAAACTCTTTTTATTCATTTCTTTTGTAACAACTACAGTATCTTAAATATACTAGGATTTTTTTATAAGAATATTTCGAGCTACACTTACACACATATACATCTAATGGTTAAAGAACATATTGTTTCAGTGGATGGTGAATTTCTGCCTCCCGAAATAATGATTGTTCAACATTATTTTAACACCTTCAAAGGTGGCCATTAAGATGACACTAAATTTATATATGATATATAATATGTTTATGTTTTCCTTAAGCTTCTATTTTTTTTATTTTGAGCATACATTTATGGTTTCCATTATAGGTAAATGCGATATCTTCATTTAAGGAAGTGCGGACTATCGCCCCCTCAAAGTGATGTGATTCGTTAATGCCATATGTGGGACGTGTAAAAGATGGATTTAAAGATATTATATATGATTTTATACTGGAATTATAATATACCTCTATATCATTATTATTTCTTTCGATTAAAGTATGAGATAGAAATTAAAGTAGCGTTCATGCGTACGTACGACTTACCGTCTCAATTAACGGTGCATTTCATTTCTTATCCCCAAATGTAATATACTATTATATGTACACATATATAATGGCTATATATGATTTATGTTACATCTAAATGATTAATATAATTCTGGAATTAAAATATACATACCTCTCATTTAGTATTAATTCCATTAATATGACATATAAATGAATGTAGCGTTCATGCGTACGTACGGCTTACCGTCTCCATGAACGGTGCATTTCATTTCATACATGTAAATGATTATGTGATATTATAAATACATGTATATGCTAGATAAATATGATGTATATGATATCCAAATCAAGAATGTCATTCTGGATATAATGAACCTTTGACCACACGAAAAACATGTAATCGTAAGAAGTCCACTTTCGACATAAAGACAAAATATCGACAAAACAAACATTCTTAACTTAAATGATTAAATAATGTTTATAACATAGAAATAAGTGATATAAAAGGAATAATGAACTCAAAAAAGGTTCTTAAGCAAATAGAATTTAACTCATGTTTATTATTCAGGATGTTAAAGAACGATTGAGTCAAGTCGGACCCGAGGTAAGGGACATCGTATCAATCTCCTTTCATTGAGGCATATATTGTTTTATACACAACTTTATTTTATACGGTATATAAACCCCTTTGACCTTTACTTTTATACAAAAGGAATCTTTTTCTACGAATCGTTTTACCAAACGCCAAAAAAAATGATTCTTTTAACGTATGCGGTGACAAAGACCTTTTCCGCCGCCGCGAGTATTATTTGGTCTTTGGCTTCCGGAACAAGCCGTAATTTTTTTTAAAATGAAATAAATACCATATACTGTTTTATGTATTTTGGTATTGAAAATGGTTTTTATAATGGATTTATTATGTCAATATCTTTATGTGATATATTGTGATAAAAGTGTGGAAATGTTTTTTTTTTCATTTTATTTGTTTTATGTCTTCTGATTTTATAAGGGTACTTGGACATTTGACGGGTGGTTACGTGATGAACCATATGACAGGTGGTGCCGTGAATACCAGGACGGTTGGTTACGTTATAACCTCCAATGAATTGGGTATGGAAGTGGCCGTATGGTTATTCCATTATGTATGTATGGAAGTTGTCCGTAAGGCTATTCCATTAAGTGATATGTGTGGAAGTCGACCGAATGGTTATTCCACATAAGTATGTTTATGTACCAACTTACCTTTATATATGTTATGTGTTCTTTATATGGGTTTTATGGTGATCCTTTGGTTACAAAAAGGTAAGAAATGATATTTTATTCAGTGAAGAGTTTTTACTACTTCATGAAGGTGAAGGTATTACTTTGATAAGTTATACACGGTTTACTTGATGTTTGAAAAACTAAAAGTTTTCATTCATTGTGTATCCCTTATTGAGCTTTTTATGCTCCAACCATGTTTTTATGAAATGTTTTTCACAGGACATAATGTGTAATAGGGTCAAGGATTGGATCAATGGAATGTCATGCTATATAAAACATGGAACTAGACATGTTTCTTTTTAAGATTTTTTTTATTTTATGCAATCTTAGTAGAAGTGTCTACTTTGAAATCTTTTGAGATGTAATAGTTATGTCCTAATTCTCTAAAACTATAAACCTGAAAAGATCCTCAATGTTAATTATTCATTTAATTCAATATTAAGTAAGGTTTAATGTAGGGGCCTTATAGTTGGTATCAAAGGAGGTTTAGACAACTTTAGGAGTTAGAAAAGTGTAAAATTATAAGTTAATTTATGGTATGATTAAAATTATATATCATTTAAAGATTACCATATTGCTTAATCTAAGACATGTTTGTTAAGAATGGTTTTTCATAGAGGAAATAGAACAAATTTCTTAGGAAGGCATACAGAGGGAAATGACCTTTCAAATCAGTATCCTTATATGGTCAGAATCAGAACTAAATAGTTTACTGCAGTGATGGCTCAGTTGAATCAGGTGAAAAATGTTGGTTGTTTTTATTGATGATATTTTGGTGTTTTATAAAAAGAAAGAGGATCATGAAATACATTTAAGGGTTATCTTTCAATCCTTAAAATAAAAGAAACTTTATGGAAAATTCAGCAAGTGTGAGTTTTGGTTGCAACAAATTTCTTTCCTTGGTCACATTGTTTTTTAAAATGGGATAATTGTTGATCCTTCAAAAACAAAAGTTGTGGAAGACTGGCCCAGACCCAAAATTGTAACTGAGATTTGTAGCTTCCTTGGTTTGCCAGGCTATTACTGACGGTTTGTTAGAAATTTTTCATGGTTATCTAGTCCAATGAATAAGCTAACTCGGAAAGGTGTTAGGTTTATCTAGAAAAAAGAATGTGATGATTGTTTTGAGGAACTGAAATAAAGATTGGTGAATGCTCCAGTTTTGGAACTGCCTTCCAGGAATGGTGAGTTTGTTATATATAGTGATGCTTCATTTAATGGACTTGGTTGCATCCTAATGCAGAATGATCAGGTAATTGCGTATGCTTCATGACAGTTGAAGACTCATGAGGTAAATTACCCTACACATGATTTGGAATTAACTGTTGTTGTTTTCGCTTTAAAATTTTGGAGGCATCATTTGTATGGAGTAAAGTGTGAAATATATACTGATCACAATAGTTTAAAGTATATATTCACTCAGAAAGAGATAAACATGAGACAGAGGAGATAGCTTGAATTAATCAAAGATTATTATTGTACAATTCATTACCATCCGAGAAAAGCAAATAAAGTGGTTTATGCTTTGAGTCAAAAAAGTAATTCTTTATTAACAATGTTGCGTTTGGAACGTCATCCATTGGTTAAGGATTTGATAAACTTTGGCATAGAAGTTGTTGGTGCAGAAATTTCTTCTGTTTTGTTTCAGGTATCAGTGAGATCATCTCTATCAGATAGAATCAAGAAAGCACAGAAGCAAGACTGTGAGTTGCAGAAAAAGGTAGAGTTTGTTCAGAAGGGTAAGTTTCCCGAATTCAACATTGATAATGATTGCGTTTTGAGATTTGGAAAGAGATTGTGTGTGCCTTGTGATTCACAGTTGAAGAGAGTGTTGTTATGTGAAGCTCATAGTTCTCCATTTTCAGTTCATTCTGGCAGTACTAAGATGTACAGAGTTCTTCAGTAGTATTACTAGTGGGATGGAATGAAAAGGGATATTTCTATTTTTACTGTGAAGTGTTTGACTTGTCAGCAGGTTAAAGCAGAGCAGCATTTACCGAAAGGGATGCTTCAACCTTTACCAGTGCCAGAGTGGAAATGTGAGAATATATCTGTCGGCTTCGTTGTGGGATTACTGAGGACATCTCGAGTTAATAAGGCAATCTGGGTTATTGTTGTTCACTTGACTAAATCTATTCATTTCCTTTCTATACGAGATACTTTTTCCCAAGATCAACTTTCTCGTTTGTATCTTAGAGAGATAGTCAGGTTACATGGTGTTCCTCTCTCCATTGTATCTAACCGTGATCCCAGGTTTACTTCTATATTTTGGAAAGGCCTTCAGAAGTCGTTGGGTACTGAATTAAATTTTAGTACAACTTTTCATCATCAATCAGATGCACAGTCAAAATGAAAAATTCAAACCATGGAGGATATGCTCCGAGCTTGTTCGATGGATTATCAGGGAAGTTGGGACCAACATCTTCCTTTGGTTGATTTTTTATATAATAAAATTTTTCATTCCAGTATACAGATGGCACCATTTGAGGCATTATATGGGAAACGGTGTCGAACTCCAGCATTTTGGGATGAAGTGGGTGAAAAAAAGCTGATGGGACCAGAATTAGTAGAAGAGATGGCAGAAAAAGTTCAGTTGATTCAAAAACACATGAGAACAGCTCAGAGCAGGCAGAAGAGTGATGCGGATAACCGGAGGAAGGATCTATCTTTCGAGATAGATTATCATGTTTTTCTCCAGGTTTCTCCATGGAAAAGTGTGAAGAGATTTGGTAAGAAAGGAAAGTTGAGTCCATGGTTCATTGGACCATATGAAATTCTGGAGAGAGTTGGATCAGTTGCCTACAGAGTGGAATTACCTCCGAGTTTTTCTCATGTACACAATGTTTTTCATGTTTCGATGCTGAGAATGTATATGCCAGATCCATCTCATGTTTTGAGTCCATATGTAGTTCAACTGGAAGAGAACCTATCTTATGAGGAACAACCAGTCCAGATTCTTGACCACAGGGAGAAAGTGTTGTGAAATAAGGTAATTCACCAGGTAAAGGTTTTGTGGAAAACCATATGGTTGAAGAGGCAACGTGGGAATCTGAAAATGCTATGAGGGATAAATACACCCACTTATTTTGATAAGTGAACAAAATTGTGAGGACACAATTACCAAAAGGGGGGAAGGATGTAATAGTCCAGGTAAATAATGAAAAAAACATTTTCATATTTATTAATATTTACGAATTAAATATTAATTTTACTTTTTTTCTATGTTCGATAACGTACCGGATACGCAACGATGAGTTCCTTTGAAAACTTACGTTGCACACTAGTAATATAATAATATTATTTTAAATGGTAGTTAACATGTAGTCGTTGTATTGGCGGGAATGGATAGAAATAACTATAATATGATTATATATGTTTTTAAATGTTTTTTCATTTTTGCAATAAAAGATAAAGGATTAAAATACAGAAAGAATTCAATTTTAGGCATTTATACCCTAATTTTCACTATGGGTTCACTTATCACCTTTTGACGGAGAACCGTCATTAAATATAGTTTTGATAAATCTTATAAATTCTATTGGACAAAATATAACTTTTCTTTATAATCGGGACATCAAAATTTACTTTGTGTAAATTTTTGGTATCTTTCCGATAAAGTTCATTTTTTACTGAATAATTTAAAATGTTGTATTTTAATTCAAAACCTCTTTTTAATATAATTAATTTATATGATTATATTATCATTTGAATTGGTTTTAAAGTGATATTAGAAAATATTTTTAACATTAAATCTAATAGTGGTTGTTGTAATTAATTTCACTTTGAAATCGGACTTAAACTAGTGTAAATCTTTTGATACTTATTGTTTCATAAAAACACGCTATTTGTCATGAAAACGGGAATTAATTATTAAATTAATTAATGTGACTTATATGTTTTTTAATTTTGTAAAATAGACTTCATTTTTGAATTTGGAATATCAAATATATCTTAGGGTGATGTTTTGGTAGTTTTCTGAAAAACTTCAATTTTTGAAGAATAGTGAAACCACTAAGTGGTACTTATAAAAATAGATTTTTCATTTAAATTAAATTTTACCAATTCTGTGTTTTGAATTTCAAAAATCCAACATACATGGTTGTCATTAATAAGTAAAATGTGGTTCAATGAGATTAAAATATTTTTTTTGGTGAATAGTAACTTTTATGTTTTTAATCGCGATTAGATGTAATTAGTGTAGTTTAATGTAAGAATAATGTTTTAATAAAATGAAATGACCTAGACACATGTCCTACCCTAATTGGATGTTTCATGGCCGACCACGAAAATCCATGGGTCAACTTGGGAACCCCATGGAGCCACATTGGTTGGAAAATGACATAAATACCTTTTATTTAATGTTAAAGTAAAAAATGACACATACATGAAATGTTTTAATAAAAAAAATTACATGGGGTTATACAAGTCATATTTTTTACTATAAATAGTCATTGGAATTATAAAAAAATTTCCTACATCATAGTATTTTTTTTATAATTTTTAGACATTAAATAAATTAAATTCTTTATGACATCATGATGATGCAGCGATGACCTCATTGTTTAATGATTTAAATAAAATGGAAAGATAATGTAAAATATAAGACCTAAACATGGAAAAAACTTATTGGATGGGTGGATTTCTAACACTTATCACCTTATCCTCGAATACATCAATGTGGGACCTTTAAAATCTGAAACTCTTTTGAAAATAAAATAAAATTTTGTAACATTACAACAGTTCCCCTCCTCTCTTCTAATAAAAGGCCCCCACCTCTACCTCCTTACCCACACTCCCATAGCTTTTGTCTCGGCCAAACCCTTCCCATTTCTCTCTCCACTTCCCTCTCTTACTCCTTGAAGCCTTACATTGGTCAGAAGTCTTCCCATGGATGCCTTTGATCTCAAACCAAAGGGAGTTACCCGATTTTAAGGTAATGTCTCTTTTTGAGTCCATTTGTTTTATTTTTATTCTCCAACCCCCTAAACTCTTTTTATTCTTTTCTTTTGTAAAACATATAGTATATTAAATATACTAGGATGTTGTTATAAGAATATTTCGAGCTACAATTACACACATCTTCATCTAATGGTTAAAGAACATACTGTTTCAGTGGATGGTGAATTTCTGCCTCCCGAAACGATGATTGTTCAACATTCTTTTAACACCTTAAAAGGTGGCCATTAATATGACAATATATTTATATATGATATATAATATGTTTATGTTTATGTTTTCTTTAAGCTTCTGTATTTTTCATTTTGAGCATACCTTTATGGTTTCCATTATGGGTAAACGTGATATCTTCATTTAAGGAAGTGCGGACTACCGCCCCCTCAAAGTGATGTGATTCGTTAATGCCATATGTGGGACGTGTAAAGGATATATATAAAGTTATTATATATTATGTTTTACTAGAATTATAATATAACTCTATATAATTAATATTTATTTCCATTAAATTATGAGATAGAAATGAAAGTAGCATTTATGCGTACGTACGGCTTACCGTCTCCATGAACGGTGCATTTCATTTCTTATCCCCAAATGTAATGTACTATTTAAGTACATATATATAATGGATATATATGATGTATGTTATATCTAAATGATTAATATAATTCTATAATTAAAATATAAATACCTCTCATTTAGTTTGAATTCCATTAATATGACATAGAAATGAAAGTAGCATTCATGCGTACGTACGGCTTACCGTCTCCATGAACGGTGCATTTAATTTCTTACCTCTAAATGATTATGTGATATTATAAATACATGTATATTCTAGATATATATGATATATATGATATCCAAATCAGGAATGTTATTCTGGATATAATTAATCTTTGACCACACGAACAACATGTAATCGTATGAAGTCCACTTTCGACTTAAGGACCAAATATCGTCAAAACAAACATTATTAACTTAAATGATTACATAATGTTTATAACATGTAAATAAGTGATATAGACGGAATAATGAACTCGAAAAAGGTTTTTAAGAAAATATTAATTAAATCAAGTTTATTATTCAGGACGTTAAAGAAGGATCGAGTCATGTCGGACCCGAGGTAAGGGACTTCGTCTCAATCTCCTTTCATTGAGGAATATTTCGTTTTAAACACAACTTTCTTTTATACAGTGTATAAACCCCTTTGACTTTTACTTTTATACAAATGGAATATTTTTCTATGAAGCGTTTTACAAAACGACAAAAATGAAAGTTTCTTTTAACGTACGCGGTGACAACGACCTTTTCCACCGCCACGACTATTATTTGGTCTTTGGCTTCCTAAACAAGCCGTAATGTTTATTTTAAAATTAAATAAATACCATATACTCTTTTATGTATTTTGGTATTGAAAATGGTTTTTATAATGGATTTTTTATGTCAATATATATATGTGATATACTTTGATCAAAGTGTGGAAATGTTTTCTTTCCATTATATTTGTTTTATGTCTTTTGATTTTATAATGGTACTTGGACATTTGACGGGTGGTTACGTGATGAACCATATGACGAGTGGTGCCGTGAATACCAGGACGGGTGGTTACGTTATAACTTCAAATGCATTGGGTATGGAAGTCGGCCGTATGGCTATTCCATTAAGTACGTATGGAAGTTGTCCTTATGGCTATTCCATTATGTGATATGTGTGGAAGTCGACCGAATGGTTATTCCACTTAAGTTTGTTTATGTCCCAAGTTACCTTTATATATGTTATGTGTTCTTTATATGGGTTTTATGGTAATCCTTTGGTTACAAAAAGGTAAGTAATGATATTTTATTCAGTGATGAGTTTTTACAACTTCATGAAGGTGAAGGTATTACATTGATAAAGTTATACATGGTTTACTTGATGTTTGAAAAACTAACAGTTTTCATTCTTTGTGTATCCCTTACTGAGCTTTTTATTCTCACCCCATGTTTTTTTGAAATGTTTTTTCACAGGACATAATGTGGAATAGGGTCAAGGATGGGATCAAAGGATAGTCATGCTATATAAAACATCGAACTAGACATGTTTCTTTTTACGAGTTTTTATTTATTTTATGGAATCTTAGTAGAAGTGTCTACTTTGTAATCTTTTGAGATTAATAGGTATGTCCTAATTCCTTAAAACTATAAACCTGAAAAGATCCTCAATTTGAATTATTCATTTAATTCAATATTAAGTAACGTTTAAGGCCGGGGCCTTATACCTCTCTAAAATTAAGGTCAGGATTTTAATTCATCCATTTAATACAATTTTCATCTCATCCTCCATGAAAAAAAATTAAAAAAATGGAAAATAGAGTTATTCATTTCGGGAGCTTTACAAGAAAAATAGAAAAAAATAATATTGGGGAGTACATAGTTGATACCATTCTTTAAAATCATTGATTTAATCATGTACCATGTCCCCAAAAAGTTGGTGGTGTTGTGTTTGACATTATTAAGTTTACATTACTAAGTGATTTCCTATTTTTTCACTTTATTCTTCATGCAATATACCTAAATGTCATACCTACTCTTTCTAGTCTTAAAATCTCATAAATATTCCCACTAAACCTAGTCCACTAATTCATTAAAACCTTTAATTAAATGACTCATGATTTGAAAATATTTTCTTGTTTCACACTATAGAGGAATGAGAATTATCACAATATTAGGGCGATACATGAAATATCCATGTATGAGCATCACTATAGATTAAATTTCTATTGAGTAAAGAGTAATATTAAATTCAATGTGACGTATGTTGTTATTGGTCCATGTATGTATTAATTAGGTTGAAAAAATTTAAATCTATGAATTGAAATCGAAAGGGAATTATTTCATATATGATAAATTATGGAATTATATTTTCTATGTGATCATCGATGTTTTATCATTTTTAATTATCAAGTGGGCTTCCATTTTAATATATGATAATTGGTTAGGAGTGTAATGATTAAGCATGGTGGATTTCTAATGGTAGTATTTTCCCAAAATTTTATTTGTAATTTTATGTTTTTAAACTCATCATAGGGTAATTTAATGGGATGTTGTCACATTATTTTATTTTTTGTTAATTTTCTATGAAATTAAAAATGATTTAGTTTTGTGATTTTAAATAATTATAATTACTTATGTATTTCAGTATGAATCCACAAGAAACAACGCATCATAAGTGAAGAAAAGGGGCATGGAAATAGATTTTTAAACGCGATGTAGAACTTGAAAATGGAGAAGAACAACTACCCACCATGTACCAAATGTACATGTAGTGACTTCCTCAAGTGGAATTGGCTGCGTAGAACAAGTCAAGATGAGAAAAAAATATGTGAAATAATACTACATGACATGAGTCTCAAGTACATGACATTTAGTGATTCATAGTTTGAAACTAAGATTCTCAGATTAGATTTACGAAGAATTAAGAAGAAGCATAGGGGGTACACGACGAGAACTTGTAACACCCGAGACTTTTATGTTATATAAATCATCAAAGGAATCTTTTTCTACACACAACACTTTCTTGGCTTGCTTTACACGAAATCGCAACCTTCCTCGATAGTTTGCGTCGTACGCAATACCGAGTTTCACTAAACAACGATATACTATTAAAATATTATTAAAACTAACCGTTATGAATAGTAATAACCACTTTTTGAAATTTTATAAATTTTATTTTTCAAAATGGACTTCATTTTTGGATTCGTAATATCGAAATTAGCATAGGGTGAAATTTTGGTATTTTTCTGAAAACTTTCAATTTTTGATGAATAGTGAAACCACTAAGTGATAGTTAAAAAAACTGAATTTTTCATAAAACATAATTTTACCACTTCTATGAGTGGAATTTCGGAAATCCGAGAGACACGGTTGATTTCAATAAGTAAAATGTGGTTCAATGTGATGAATATAATTTTTTGGTGAATAATAACTTTTTACTTTTTTTTCCACAGTTAAAAGTAAATAGGGTAATTAAGGGTAAAAATGATATTATTATTACCCTAACCCATGTCCTAATTCTATTGGACAAGTTTAATTCGACAAAAAACAATATTAGGAATAAAATATTACCATTTAGGCCTACGTGGATTAGATTAGGACATTTATTATTAATTTTCTTAAAGAAGGGTTAAAATAGTTAAAATCAAAGTTTAATAACTAATTCATTTTTAATATGGGGTTATACATAAGATAAATTAGACTATAAATATTCATTACAAATATAAAAAGATTTCCTACATAATGGTGTTTTATTTTTAATTTTTAGTCATTAAATAATTTAATTTCTGTATGACACAAAGATGATGTAGTAATTAACTTATTAATGAAATATTGACATAATTGATGTTATAAACACCAAAATAAATGTAATTTTACTCTTTTTATGAATTAAACTAATTTTATAGATTATTATGAAATGATATTATTGATTCAATTAACTTTTTTCGAACTAATAATTCTGTTATGATTTTCACAAAAATTAATTACTAAATAGTGTCAAAATTGACATAAAATAGTTTTTAAAACAAATATTATATTAGTAATTGTTATTTTATTATTAAAAATCTAAGTATTGGAAAAATGACTGGGATAAGGTTATATATATTAATAATAAACAACTTGGGGTTCTTTTGGCTGAATATAGTATGTATATTAACCTTATAGTATAAGAACACAAGAAGACACGGTAAAAGTAAAATTATTTAACTTAATGTTAAATATAAATGATAAGGTTAAAATAGGAACCTAAACTTGTCTAAATTATATTGGATGAGAGGATTTCCACCCATCCCCACCTTAGCTTCTATATAAATCAATTTGGATCTATTTAAAACCGAACATGACTTTATAATAAAATAATAGTTTTAGTTATTCCAAAGGTGCCCCTCTCCTCCCTTATAAATGGGCACCTCCTCCCTCTCTTCCTCACACCACATTGAGCATTCAAGCTCGTCCAAACCCTGACAATTTATCCTCTACACTTCCCTAGAGACATCCTAGAGGTCCTGGTCTTCTTAAAAGACCAATTTTAGTGCCCTAAAAGAAGGTCTCAAAGAAGCACTTCAAAAAAGAGGTAATGTCTGTTACCGATTATTTCATCTTTATTTCTTCTTCCACTTATTCTTATTTAGTTGATTCATTATGACGTAATAACATGAGTTTCACTCATATACCTATATGTTATTATAATTATGAAACAACCCTATTTCACCATCTATCCATCCTACGGAAAAAGAAATCACCGCGCGTGCGTACGTACAGAATACCGTCTCCACGTCGTGCTGTAATCTATTTTCCACCACCACATTACTTGGATGGGTATAATGGTGTATATAATGACTATATATGACTATTATATAGTGATACAGATTCTGAAATATTATACATACACTCCAATACAATTCCACGATCATAGGAACGATATAATCACTCGTGCGTACGTACGGAATACCGTCTCCACGATGTGACGCGACTCATTCTACATGATCTTCATTTCACAATGATATAATAAAATTAATTAAATGAATTAATATGATATATATTAAACTAATAACATTCATAAAATGAGGTATCTATAAGAGAAGAATAAGAATTTATTCGATAAAACACGCATAAGAACAAAAAGTTATAAACACCCGAATAACAAGTACCAATGAAATATTACTACTAAGAAGCTAAGAATATCACCAAATATGATATCATAAAAAAAGTATGATTCTGGAATAAGTAAATAACATTATTTAAATCATTATATAGGAGTTTCAGACACGTACAAAGCATATCGGACCTAAGGTAAGGGAAATATAACAATCTCATTTTTATCTAAGATTGTTTATACTTTAGTATTTATTGGGTTGTATTTTATCATCCACATCCATGTTTCCTCAATATGTAATATTATTTCCATTAACCTACAATTTTTTAAATCCAATTTTACCATTCAGTGAGTTTTTAGTAAAGGATATGAAAGGAATCTTTTGTCGTTTTTCGTACGAGTTACTTTTTGATTTTTCCGACAAAAGTACGAAGAATGTTTTTTTAACTTATACAACATGAATGGATTTTTAAAACATTATTTCCAAGAAACTTCCTTTACAATTTTTCAAGTTTATTTTTAATCAACTTATTTTAGTTTAGAATTGTACGACATGTTAAGAAAGGAAAAGTGTTTTTGATGCAGAAAGAATATTTTCCTCAATAATGGAGTTAAAATGTTTTATCAAAATTATTTTCCATTTATGTTAAAAAAGGGTTCTGTTTCTATCCCTATTATTACATTTATTTTTTTATTTTGTGATGGAATTATATTTTTATGAATCCCTTTATCTTATATGAATTTTTTTAGGATGTCACGATGTTTAAGATTCCCATTTTTGTTACATGGGTTATGCTATGATGTATGTTTTATGATTTTGTGGAACACATAAGAATGGTATCATTATGAGATAGGTGGGACCTATATCTCCCTCCAATGCATTGGGTAAAGATTTTATATCTCATGAGATAGACATGGCTGGAACGGTAGGTTATACCGGTTCATTGAAACAGGACTAAAACGAGGGTGACTCGGTTCAGAAATGGCCTTTGTCCACTAAGATAGTCTTGGCAATGAGTATTGACTAATAAGAAATGATTCTATATGATTATGTGTGTATTCCACAAAGTTTCATGTTTTATGTTATGATTATTGGGATTACATTTCACTAATATGACTTATCCCATGTTATGAAATTATGATCTCTTTTGCAGGTTAAGATTTCCAAAAGTTATGTGCTTATGTATATGATGTGATTGATATTTCTTTTGTTTACCCTTACTGAGCATTTGAGCTCACCCTTTTGTATATTTTGTTTCCCCAGGTCAGGAAGATGGTTATTAAGTAGAATATGCCAAAAAGGGACTTTAAATGTGATAAAATAAATGGGAGGTAATGTAGATGATTTATGAACCAGTTGTTTATGTTTCCCAGTTTCTAAAGTCATTATACCTATACGGTCCTTTCATGGTTTGGTTATATGTTGTAATAAGTTTGCTTCAATTCTGAATTAATAACAATGTATGTAAAGTATGGGTCGTTATAATTGGTATCAGAGGAAAGATATAGTCAACCTTTGGAAACTAGGATATGAAATCCTTAGTAAGAACCCTATGGATAAGTCTAATCATAGAACACAATCTTAGTGTCTTAGAAATGGCCATGAATAACCTAGGATAAGATCTTAAGTGTGAAATTTTATTCTTGATTATGTGGTTTTCCTATTATAATTAGTGTTTCTCACACTATTCTTCTTGGTTTTAGTCAATGGGTGGAACCCGAAGGAACCGTGTTAATGCGGAATACGACGGGAAATGCAATGATTGTCCCCCTGAGCAACCAAACGTTATGGGAGATGGAATGAAAAATCTTGTAGCCATGCTCACACAACTTTCTCAAGCTATGAATCGTGCAGGACTTCCAAACGAGGAATGGAAGGAGAAACATTGTGTGGAATCTTTCATGGGACAGCGTCCACCTTATTTCAGTGGGTCTACTGATCCATTAGTTTCTGAACAATGGATTAGTACTACTGAAAAGATATTTTCAGTTCATCAATGATCTGAACATGATAAACTCATCACAGTAGTTTATCGTTTGGAATCTGATGCTGATTAATGGTGGAATCTTATTAAGATTTCGAGGCAAAGGGATGAAATTGAGTCCATGGAATGGGACGAGTTCAAAAACTTATTTTTCAATAAGTACTTCCCTCGTATTCGCCGAACAAAGATGGAGAAAGAGATTCTTGAACTGAAGCAAAAGGATGATGAATCAGTTGGTACCTATGAAGAAAATATTACAAGACATTCAAGGTACGCTTCTGGTATTATTATCCAACCTGAGAGTAATATCGATCGATTCTTTAGTGGCTTAAAACCAAGTCCTCGAAGGGTCTTAGCCATAAGGGAGTTCAATAGCTACGAGGAAATCATTCGATGTGCTCTCAAAGTTGATATGGATATTGGAGTAACCCATCATTCATATGGGTTTGATAAGAAGAGGAAAATGGAATTCAAAGGAAAATCTAAAGACCACACTGAAAAGAAGATGAGCTTTCCCTTATGCTCAAAGTGTGGAAAGAAACATGGAGGGAGTTGTCTTAAAGGGACAAGTAAATGTTTCAAATGTGGAAAGGAAGGTCATTGGGCATTTGAATGCCGTAATGATGGGAAGAAGATGTCTAATGATGCAAACAAATGAAGGGATGCACAGAATGAACCTATTACACATCAATGTTTCAAGTGAAAGGAGATGGGGCATTATGCCAATCAATGCCCAAATCCAAGGGTTTATGATGATGGTCGACGTCAACAAACTCTTAAGGCTAAAGACAATGGAATGTCACATAAAATTTCTATCAGCGATGTGGAGTATAATAACGATGTGGTGAGAGGTACACTTAACATCCACTCTAAAGTTTCAAATGTTTCATTTGATTCTGGATGCACCCACTCCTTTATTTCTGAAGAATTTTCTAAGTTTTCACCATATTACCTCAACAATTAGATGTTGAGTTAGTTGTGACAACACCTAATGGCACAACAGTCGCATCAAATGTTTATAATTCTTCTCCGATTGAAGTTTGTGGGAAAGTGCTTCCTACAAATCTTGTGATCCTTCCTATAGTGGAATTTGATGTGATTCTTGGCATGGATTGGATTTCTCTACATGGAGCTCATATCAATTTCCAATGAAGGGAAGTCACATTACATATTCCTGATCAATCTATGATCGTCTATCGATGCAAGGATGAACATAACCTTCCAGTCGAAATTTCATCCATTTTATGGTATGGATTCCACTAAATGAAGGTTATTTATCTAAAATGGTTGGTGAGAAACTCACGATTAATAATATTCCCATTGTATGGGAGTTTGATGATGACTTTCCGGATGAATTACCGTGTCGTCCACCGAATTGTGATGTTGAGTTTTCAATAGAACTCGTACCGGGTGCTTTGCCTATTTCAAAGACACCTTATAGAATGGCACTAATTGAGTTGCAGGAATTGAGGAAGCAACTCAAAGAGAATCTTGATAAGGGGTTCATATGCCCTAGTGCGTCACCTTGGGGAGCACTTGTTCTGTTTGTTATGAAGAAAGGTGGATCAATGAGACTCTGCATTGATTATCGAGAACTTAACAAGATCACTATCAAGAACAAATATCTTCTCCCGCGCATTGATGACCTATTTGACCAACTACGCGGAGCTCAATAATTTTCCATGATTGATATTTGTTCAGGGTATCATCAATTAAGGGTCAAAAGGGAGGATATACCAAAGATGGCTATCCATACAAGGTATGGACACTATGAATTTATAGTGATGCCATTCGGTCTTACTAATGCCCCCGCTATCTTCATGGATCCGATGAATAGAGTCTTTAGAGACTATCTTGATCAGTTTGCGGTAGTCCTTATAGACGATATTCTTATATATTCAAAGATAAAGGAAGAACATTAAGATCATATGATAATTATATTGAAGACCCTAAGAAAGGAGAAGCTTTATGAAAAAATTACCAAGTGTGAATTTTGGATTCAAAAAGTTGCATATTTGGGTCACATAATCTCAAAAGAGGGGATATCTGTGGATCCATAAAAAACGGAGGTTATCCAAAGATGGTCGAGACCAACAACAGTAAACGAGATCTGAAGATTTCTTGGTTTTTCTGGATATTATCGACGTTTTGTGAATGATTTTTCACGATTATCTAATCCACTCACCAAGTTGTCTCGGAAAGGAGTTAAGTTTGTTTGGACGGAGGAATGTGAAGAGAATTTCAAGGAGTTGAAAAGAAGGTTATCCAGTGGACCTATGCTCACACTGCCTTGTAGTGGCGAAAAGTTTGTGATCTACAGTGATGCATCAAAGAAGGGATTGGGGTGTGTTCTTATGCAAAATGATATGGTGATAGCTTACGCCTCACGACAGTTGAAAATACATGAGCAAAATTACCCAACTCATGATTTGGAGTTAGCCGCGGTAATCTTTACATTAATGATTTGGAGGCATTACCTTTATGGAGAAAGGTGTGAAATTTATACTGATCATAAAAGTTTAAAGTATATTTTCACACAAAAGGAGCTGAATATGCGCCAAAAAAGATGGTTGGAGCAGATTAAGGATTACGATTGCTCAACCAATTACCACCCTGGGAAAGCAAACAAGGTGGCAGATGAATTAAGTCGACAAGACCATGCTAGTTTATCCATGATGGGGATCTCAAAAGATCCAATATTTATGGATTTACAAAGATGGATCTTGGAATTATAATTAAAGGGGAAAAATCTTATCTTTCACAAATGAATGTTCAACCATCTATACATTTGAAGATTAAAGAGGCACAGAAAGAAGATGTCGAGTTACAAAAGAAGGTGAGAAATGTTAATGAATTCAACCTTGATTGTGATGGGATAATAATGTTCAGGAATCGGGTTTGTGTTCCTCCCATCTCCGAATTAATGAAGGAGCTGCTGGATGAGGCTCATAGTTCTTCATTCTATATTCATCCTGGAAGCACGAAGATGTATAGGGACCAGAAAGAATACTTCTGGTGGGATGGCATGAAAATAGATGTTGTTGAATATGTCTCTCAATGCTTGTTTTGTCAACAAGTTAAAGCTAAGAGACAGAAGTCTAAGGGGATGTTACAACTATTACCCATACCATAATGCAAATGGGAAAACATCACTATGGACTTTGTCAAAGGACTTTCTAAAACATCCAAAGGCAATAATGCTAGCTGGGTCATAGTTGATCGCCTTACAAAGTCTGCACACTTCATTGCAATTAGAGAGGATTTCACTCTGGATAAGCTTGCCAGGATATATGTAGAGGAAGTGGAAAGATTGCATGGAGTACCACTTTCTATTATATCTGATCAGGATTAGATATTTACCTCGATGTTCTGGAGAAGCCTTCAGCATACTCTGGATACAGAGTTGAGTTTCAGCACTGCTTATCATCCTCAGACAGATTGGCAGTCTGAGAGAACAATTCAAACTCTAGAAGATATGTTTAGAGCTTGCTCTATGGATTTCAAAGGTGGTTGGGATCAACACCTACCTTTGGTGGGATTTTCTTATAATAATAGCTTTCACTATAGTATTCAGATGGCTCCTTATAAAGCTCTCTATGGAAAGAAATACAGGACTCCAACTTGCTGGGTTGAAGTTGGAGAAAGAAAGATATTAGGACCTGATCTCGTTGATGAAATGGCAGAAAAGGTCAGATCTATTCAATAACACATAAGAGCAGCTCAGAGTCGATAGAAAAGTATTGCCGATAACCGATGAAAAGACATAGAGTTTGAAGTGGGTGATAAAGTGTTCTTACGAATATCTCCCTGGAAGAGGGTTATGAGATTTGGAAAGAAGGGGAAGTTGAGCCCTAGATATATTGGTCCTTTCAAAATACTTGATCGTGTTGGGAAGGTAGCCTACCGATTGGAGCTTCCACTGAATCTCTCTCAAGTTCACGATGTCTTCCATGTTTCTCTCCGGAGAAAGTACAGACCTGATTCTTCACATGTACTCAGCTCAGAAGTTGTACCGCTGGAGCATCATCTTTCTTATGAAGAACAACCGATAGAGATTCTGGATTGTAGCAAAAAAGTCCTACGAAACAAGACCACTCGATTGGTGAAAGTTTTATGGAGGAACCACCATTTAGAAGAATCTACATGGGAGCTTGAGGATATGATGAGGGAGAGGTATCATCATTTGTTTGTTACAAAGTGATGAATTTCGAGGGAGAAATTCATTTTAAGGGGGGTATAATGTAACACCCGAGACTTTTATGTTATATAAATCATCAAAAGAATCTTTTTCTACACACAACACTTTCTTGGCTTGGTTTACACGAAATCACAACCTTCCTCGATAGCTTGCGTCGTACGCAATACCGAGTTTCACTAAACAACGATATACTATTAAAATATTATTAAAACTATCCATTATGAATATTAATAACAACTTTTTGAAATTTGATAAATTTTATTTTTCAGAATGGACATCATTTTTGGATTCGTAATATCGAAATTAGCCTAGGGTGAAATTTTTGTATTTTTCTGAAAACATTCCATTATTGATGAATAGTGAAACCACTAAGTGGTAGTTAAAAAAACTGAATATTTCATAAAACATAATTTTACCTCCTTTGTGAGTGGAATATCAAAAATCCGAGAGACACGGTTGACGTCAGTAAGTAAAATGTGGTTCGATGAGATGAAAATAATTTTTTGGTGAATAGTAACTTTTTACTTTTTTTACCACGGTTATAAGTTAATAGGGTAATTACGGGTAAAAATGATATTATTATTACCCTAACACATGTCCAAATTCTATTGGACAAGTGTAATTCGAAAAAAAACAAACTTAGGAAGAAAATATGACCATTTAGGGACACTTGGATTAGATTAGGAAATTTATTATTAATTTATTTAAAGAAGGGATAAAATAGTTAAAATCAACGTTGAATAACTAAATCATTATTAATATGGGGTTATACATAAGATAAATTCGACTATAAATATTCATTAGAAAGTTAATAAGATTTTCGACATAATGGTATTTTATTTGTAATTTTTAGACATTAAATAATTTAATTAATTTATCACACAAAGATGATGCAGTAATTAACTTATTAATGAAATATTGACATAATTGATGTTATAAACACAAAAATAAATGTAATTTGACCCTTTTTATGAATTACACTAATTTTAAAGATTACTATGATATGTTAGTATTGATTTAAGTAACTTTATTCGAACTAATAATTCTGTTATGATTTTCACAAAAATTAATTACTAAATAGTGTCAAAATTGATATAAAATAGTTTTTTAAAAAAATATTATATTAGTAATTGTTATTTTATTCCTAAAAATCTAAGTTTCTGAAAAATTACTTATATAATGTTATATATATTAATTATAAACAACTTGGAGTTCTTTTGTCTGCTTATAGTAAGTTTATAATCCTTATAGTATAAGAACAGAAGAAGACACGGTAAATGTAAAATGATTTAACTTAATGTGAAATCTAAATGGTAAGGTTAAAATAGAAACCTAAACTTGTCTAAATTCTATTGGATGAGAGGATTTCGACCCATCCCCACCTTATCTTAGAAATAAATCAATTTTGATCTATTTAAAACCGAACTTGACTTTATAATAAAATAATATTTTTTGTTATTCCAAAGGTGCCTCTCTCCTCCCTTATAAAAGGGAACCTCCTCCCTCTCTTCCTCACACCACATTGAGCCCTCAAACTCAGCCAACCCCTGACAATTTCTCCTCTCCAATTCCCTAGAGACATCATAGAGGTCCTGGTCTTCTTCAAAGAACAATTTTAGTGCCCTAAAAGAAGGTCTCAAAGAAGCACTTCAAAGAAGAGGTAATGTCTGTTACCGATTCTTTCATCTTTATTTCTTCATCCACCTCATAATCTTTAGTTGTTTCATTATGAAGTAATAACATCAGTATCACTAATATAATGATATCTTATTATAAGTATTAAACAACCCTATTTCACCATCTATCCATCCTACGGAAAAAGAAATCACCACGCTTGCGTAAGTACGGAATACCGTCTCCACGCCCTGGTGTAATCAATTTTCCACCACCACCTTACTTGGATGGGTATAATGGTGTAAATAATGACTATTTATGACTATTATAAAGTGATAATTATTTTTAAATAGTATACATACACTACAATACAATTCAACGATCATAGGAACGATATCCTCACTCGTGCGTACGTACGGAATACCGTCTCCACGATGTGATGCGACTCATTCTACATGATCTTCATTTAATAATGATTATATAAAATGAATTAAATGAATGAATATGATATATATTACACTAATACCATTGTTAAAATGAGGTATCTACAAGAGAAAAATAAGAATTTATTCGACAAAACACGCATAAGAACAAAAAGTTAAAAACACCCGAATAACAAGTAGCAATGAAATATTACTACTAAGAAGCTAAGAATATGACCATATATGATATCATAAAAATAATTATGATTCTGGAATAATTCAATAACATTATTTAAATCATTATACAGGAGTTTCGGACACGTACAAATCATATCGGACCTAAGGTAAGGGAAATATTACAATCTCATTTTTATCCGAGATTGTTTATACTTTAGTATTTACTGGGGTGTATTTTATCATCCAAATCCATGTTTCCTCAATATGTAATATTATTTACATCCACCTAAAATTGTTTAAATCCAATTTTACCCTTCAGTGAGTTTTTAGTAAAGGATATGAAAGGAATCTTTTGTTGTTTTTTGTATGAGTTACTTTTTGACCTTTCCGACAAAAGTACAAAGAATGATTTTTTTAACCTATACGACATGAATGGATTTTTAAAACATTATTTCCAAGAATATTCCTTTACAAGTTTACATGTTTATTTTTAATCAAATTCTTTTAGTTAAGAATTGTATGACATGTTAAGAAAGGAAAAGTGTTTTTGAAGCAGAAAGGATATTTTCCTCAAGAAAGGAGTTCAAATGTTTTATCAAAATTATATTCCATCTAAGATAATAAAGGGTTCTGTTTCTATCCCTATTATTACATTTATTTGATTATGTTGTGATGGAATTATATTTTTATGAATCCCTTTATCTTATATGAATTTTTTTATGATGTCACGATGTTGAAGATTCCCATTTTTTGTTACATGGGTTATGATATGATGTATGGTTTATGATTTTGTGGCACACATAAGAATAGTATCATTATGAGATGGGTGGGACCTATATCTCCCTCCAATGCATTGGGTAAAGATTTTACATCTCATGAGATTGACATGGCTGGAACGGTAGGTTATACCTGTTCAATGAAATAGGACTGAAACGAGGGTGACTCGGTTCAGAAATGGACTTTGTCCACTAAGATAGTCTTGGAAATTAGTATTGACTAATAAGAAATGATTCTCTATGATTATGTGTGTATGCCAAAAAGTTTCATGTTTTATGTTATGATTATTGGGATTACATTTCACTACTAAGACTTATCCCATGTTATGAAATTATGATCTATTTTGCAGGTTAAGATTTCCAAAAGTTATGTGCTTATGTATATTATGTGATTGATATTTCTTTTGTTTACCCTTACTGAGCATTTGAGCTCACCCATTTGTATATTTTGTTTCCCCAGGTTAGGAAGAATGTTATTAAGTAGAATATGCCAAAAAGGGACTCTAGATATGATGAAATAAATGGGTGGCAATGTAGATGCTTTAGGAACCAGTTGTTTATGTTTCCCATTTTCTAAAGACACTATACATATATGGTCCTTTATTGGTTTGGTTATATGTTGTAATAAGTGTGCTTCAATTCTGAAGTAATAACAATGTATGTAATGTATGGGTCGTTAGAGTTGGTATCAAAGGAAAGGTATAGTCAACCTTTGGAAACTAGGATGTGAAATCCTTAGTAAGAACCATATGGATAAGTCTAATCATAGAACACAATCATAGTGTTTTAGAAATGGCCATGAATAACCTAGGATAAGATCTTATGTGTGAAATATTATTCTTGATTATGCGGTTTTCCTATTATAATTAGTGTTTCTCACACTATTCTTCTTGGTTTTAGTCAATGGCTGGAACCCGAAGGAACTGTGTTAATGCAGAATGCGACGGGCAATGAAATGATTGTCCCCATGAGAAAACAAATGTTATTGGACCTAGAATGCAAAATCTTGTAGCCATGCTCACACAACTTTCTCAAGCTATGAATCATGCAGGACTTCCAAATGAGAAAAGGAAGAGGCAACATTCTGTTGAATACTTCATGAGACAGCGTCCACCTTCATTCAGCGGGTCTACTGATCCATTAGTTGCTGAACAATGGATTAGTACTACTGAAAAAATATATTCAGTTCTTCAATGTTATGAACATGAAAAGTCATCTTAGTAGTGTATCTTTTGGAAGGTGATGCTGATCAATGTTGGAATCTTATTAAGAATACAAGGCAAAGGGATGAAATTGAGTCCATGGAATGGGACGAGATCAAGAACTTATTTTTCAATAAGTACTTCCATCGTATTCTCCGAAAAAAGATAGAGAAAGAGTTTCTTGAACTGAAGCAAAAGGATGATGAATCTGTTGGTAACTATGAAGAAAAATTTACACGACTTGCAAGGTATGCTTTTGGTATTATTATCCAACCTGAGAGTAAGATTGATGGATTCTTTAGTGGCTTAAAACCATGTCTTCGAAGGGCCTTATCCATAAGGTAGTTCAATAGCTATGAGGAAATCATTCGATGTGCTCTCAAAGTTTAGATAGAGATTGGAGTAACCCATCAGTCATATGGGTTTGATAAGAAGAGGAAAATGGAATTCAAAGGAAAATCTAAAGAGCACACTGAATAGAAGATGAGCTTTCCCTTATGCTCAATGTGTGGAAAGAAACATATAGGGAGTTGTCTTAAAGGGAAAGGTAAATGTTTCAAATGTGGAAAGGAAGGTTATCGGGCATTTGAATGCCGTAATGATGGGAAGAAGAAGTCTAATGATGCAAACAAAGGAAGGGATGCACAGAATGAACCTACTACACATCAATGTTTCAAGTGTAAGGAGGTGGGGCATTATGCCAATCAATTCCCAAATCCAAGGGTTGATGATGATGGTCGACGTTAACATACTATTAAGGCTAAAGGCAAAAGAAAGTCACATGCAATTTCTATCAGCAATGTGGAGTATGATAACGATGTGGTGAAAGGTACAGTTACCATCCACACTAAAGTTTAAAATGTTTTATTTGACTCTGGATCCACCCACTCCTTTACTTCTGAAGAATTTTCTAAGCGTATCACCGTATTACCTCAACAATTAGATGTTGAGTTAGATGTGACACCACTTAATGGCACAACAGTCGCATCAAAAGTTAAAATTCTTCTCCGATTGAAGTTTGTGGGAAAGTGATTCCTGCAAATCTTGTGATCCTTCCTATAGTGGAATTTGATGTGATTCTTGGCATGGATTGGCTTTCTCTACATAGATCACATATCAATTTCCAAAGAAGGTAAGTCACATTACATATTCCAGATCAATCTATGATCGTCTATCAATGCAAGGATGAACATAACCTTCCAGTGGAAATTTGTTCCATTTTATGGGTATTGATTCCACTAAATGAAGGTTATTTCTCTCAAATGGTTGGTGAGAAACTCTCAATTAAGAATATTCCCATTGTATGGGAGTTTGATTATGACTTTCCAGATGAATTACAAGGTCTTCCACTGAATCGTGAAGTTGAGATTTCAATAGAACTCGTACTGGGTGCTTTGCCTATTTCAAAGACACCTTATAGAATGGACCCAATTGAGTTGCAGGAATTGAAGAAGAAACTCCAATAGAATCTTGATAAGGGGTTCATACTCCCTAGTGTGTCACCTTGGGGAACACCTGTTCAGTTTGTTAATAAGAAAGATGGATCAATGAGACTCTGCATTGATTATCGAGAACATAACAAGATCACTATCAAGAAAAAATATCCTCTCCCGCACATTGATGACCTAATTGACCAACTACGCAGAGCTCAATACTTTTCCAAGATTGATCTTCGTTCATGGTATCAACAATTAATGGTCAAAAGGGAGGATATACCAAATACGGCTTTCCTAACAAGGTATGGACACTATGAATTTATAGTGATGCCATTTGGTCTTACTAATGCCCCTGCTATCTTCATGGATCTGATGAATAGAGTCTTTAGAGAATATCCTGATCAGTTTGTGGTAGTCTTTATAGACGATATTCTTTTATATTCAAAGAGCAAGGAAGAACATGAAGATCACTTGAGAATTATATTGAAGGCCCAGAGAAAGGAGAAGATTTATGCCAAATTTACCAAGTGTGAATTTTGGCTTCAAAAAGTTGCATTTTTGGGTCACATAATCTCATAAGAGAGGATATCTGTGGATCTAGCAAAACAGAGGTTATCGAAAGATGGTCGAGACCAACAACAGTAACCGAGATCCGATGTTTTCTTGGATTAGCTGGATATTATCGACATTTTGTGAATGATTTTTCACCATAATCTAATATACTCACCAAGTTGACTCGGAAAGGAGTTAAGTTTGTTTGGATGGAGGAATGTGAATAGAATTTCAAGGAGTTGAAATGAAGGTTATCGAGTGCACCTATGCTCACACTGCCTTGTAGTGGAGAATTGTTTGTGATCTACAGTGATGCATCCAAGAAGGGATTGGGGTGTGTTCTTATGCAAAATGATATGGTGATAGCTTATGCCTCACGACAGTTGAAAATACATGAGCAAAATTACCCAACTCATGATTTGGAGTTAGCCGCGGTAATCTTTGCATTAATGATTTGGAGGCATTACCTTTTTGGTGAAAGTTGTGACATTTATACATAATATAAAAGTTTAAAGTATATTTTCACACAAAAGGAGCTGAATATGTGCCAAAGAAGACAGTTGAAGCTGATTAAGGATTATGACTGCTCAATCCATTACCACCCTGGGAAAGCAAACAAGGTGGTAGATGCATTAAGACGACAAAACCATGCTATTTTATCCAAGATGGGGATCACAAAAGATCCAATATTTATGGATTTACAACGTATGGATCTTGGAAATATAATTAATGGGGTAAAATCTTATCTTTATCAAATTAATGTTAAACCATCTATACATGTGATGATTAAAGAGGCACAGAAAGAAGATTTCGAGTTACAAAAGAAGGTGAGAAATGTTCCTGAATTCAACCTTGATTGTGATGGGATACTAATGTTCAGGAATCGTGTTTGTGTTCCTCCCATCTCTGAATTAAAGAAGGAGCTTTTGGATGAGGCTCATAGTTCTGCATTCTCTATTCATCCTGGAAGCACGATGATGTATAGGGACCTGAAATAATACTTATGGTGGGATGGCATGAAAAGAGATGTTGCTGAATATGTCTCTCGATGCTTGGTTTGTCAACAAGTTAAAGCTGAGAGACAGAAGTCTAAGGGGATGTTACAACCATTACCCATACCAGAATGGAAATGGGAAAACATCACTATGGACTTTGTCACCGGACTTCCTAAAACATCCAAAAGTTATGAGAAACTTGTCCGATGTGTTGAGAGGGTAGATATGGAGTTTTTTGATGATCCCTATGCATTTTGGAATCAAAGAGAAGAAGAGATACAGTTGGCATGAAATGGGTAAAAATCAACCAATGAAATCTGATGGTAAGAAAATCCAATTTCCAGTTTGTGAAAAGTGTGGAAAGAAGCACCCTGGCTAATGTCTTATCAAAACTGGGAAGTGTTTTAAATGTGGTACGTTTGGACATATGGCCCAACATTGCAATGAAAATTATCCAAAGACTAATCCTAATAAGAAAACTATAAAGTGTTTTACATGTGATGAGATGGGTCACTATGCGAATTCCTGTCGAAAGAGGGATCCAAATGATGCAATGAATCCAGACTACAAGCAGAAAGGTGTAGTGAGATCCATTGAGACTACGTCAGCAGGTGTTGGGCCATCCAATGAAGTTGAATCAGGTAATTTGTTTGTTCACTCAGATTTTGCTAATGTTTTGTTTGATACGGGGTCTACACATTCCTTCATCTCTATGAAATTTTCTGGTAGATTAGAAATATCACCTCAACAAATGAGACCTGAACTTGTTGTTAAAACACCAGGGGAAATGTTATAGCAAAGGGGAATTATAAGAATAGTTCTATTGTGGTATGTGGAATGACTTTACCTACAAACCTAGTTGTTTTACCCTTAGTCGAGTTTGATGTTATTCTGGGGATGGAGTGGCTTTCTGATTATCATGCTAAGATTGAATGTAGAGCTAAAGAAGTCGTTTTCCAAAAAGAGTCTTAGTTTTTATACAAGAATGAACCAATAAAATTGATAACATATCAGGAAGCTGAGAAACTACTGAAATATGGAAGTGAATGTTATCTGGCTCATATTGTTGAAAACAAGGGAACTATTCAAATCAATGATGTGCCAGTGGTAGATGAATACCTTGATGTTTTTTCTGAGGAGTTACCCAGTGTCATACCTAAACAAGAAGTTGAATTCACAATTTACTTAGTTCCTGATGCTAAGACAATTTCAAAACCCCCATATCGTATGGAACCAATAGAACTTATTGAATTGAAAAATCAGTTGCAGGATTTTCTTTTCAAAGGCTTCATTCATCCCATCACTTCACCATGGGGAGCCCCTATTTTGTTTGTTAAAAATAAAGATGGTTCCATGAGATTTTGCATTGATTATAGAGATTTGAATAACATCACTGTTAAAAACAAGTATCATTTTCCTCATATTGATGACTTGTTTGATCAGCTCAAGGTAGCTCAGTACTTTTCCAAGATTGACTTGAGATCCGAATACCATCATCTGAAGGTGAAGGAGGATGACATCCCGAAAACAGCCTTTCATACTAGATATGGGCATTATGAATTTGTTTTTATGCCATTTAGGTTAACTAATCCACCTTTTGTATTCATGAATATTATGAATAGAGTATTTCTTGAGTTCTTGTATAAGTTTGTGGTTGTATTTATTGATGAAATTTTGGTTTTTTCTAAAAATAAAGTGGAGCATGAAAAACATCCAAGGGTTGTTTTACAGACTTTAAAAAAATGAAACTATATGGAAAATTCAGAAAGTGTGATTTTTGGTTGCAAAAGGTTTTTTTTCTTTGGCACTTTGTAAATAAGTATGGAATAATTGTTCATCCTTCCAAAATAAAAGTATTTGATGATTGCCCAACACCCACAAATGTTACAGAGATTCGCAGTTTTCTGGGCTTAGCATGTTATTACCGACGGTTTGTTAATAACATTGCACAGTTTTCTAGCCCAATAACTAAGATAACACGGAAAGGGGTTAAATTTGTTTAGACAGTGGAATGTGATGTTTATTTTCAGGAACTAATGAAGAGATTGGTGAATGATCCAGTTTTGGCCTTACCTTCCTGGAATGGTGAGTTTATCATCTACAGTGATGCTTCTTTGAAGGTACATGGTTGTGTTTGGATGCAGAATGATTAGGTAATTGCCTATGCTTCAAGAAAACATAAACCTCATGAGCTAAATTATCCCACACATGAATTGGAATTGGCAGTTGTGGGTTTTCATTGAAAATATGGAGGCATCATCTATACGGAACAAAATTCCAAATATATACTTACCACAAAATTCTTAATTATATATTCACTCAGAAGGAATTAAACATGAGGTAGAGAAGATGGCTAGAACTGATAAAGTATTTTGACTGCACAATCAATTACCATCCAGGAAAAGAAAACAAATTAGCAGATTCCATAAGTCGGAAAAATCATGCATCATTAACCATGCTATGTTTGGAACATGATCCCTTGATTAATTATTTGATGAATTTTGGCTTAGAAGTTGTTGGTGCCGGGAATATATCTTTATTGTTTCTGGTTTCAGTTCAGTCTTCAATGTCAGACAGAATTATGAAAGCGCAGAGGGAATACCGTGAGCTATAGAAAAAGGAAGAATTGGTTAAAATGGGTATGTTTCGATAATTTAATCTTGATAAAGCGTGTGTTTTAAGATTTGGAAAAAGGTTGTGTGTGCCTTGTGATTCCCAGCTGAAAAAAGAATTGTTGTGTGAAGCTCATAGTTCTCTATTTTCTGTTCATCCTGGAAGTACTATGATGTACAGAGACCTTCAAGAGTATTATTGGTGGAATGGGATAAAAAGAGATATTGCTGATTTTACAATGAAATGTTTGACATGTCAGCAGTTTAAAGAAGAGTGGAAATTACCGAAGGGGATGCTTCAGCATTTTCAAGTGCCAGATTGGAAATGGAAGATTATATCCATTGATTTTATGGTGGGACTACCAAATACTTCTCGAGGTAACAATGCGACATGGGTTATTATTGATCGGCTAACAAAGTCTGCTCATTTTCTTTCTATTAGATATACAATGACATTAGATCAGCTTTCTCGATTTTACCTCAAAAAGATTGTCAGGTTACATGGAGTTCCTCTTTCCATTGTGTCTGACTGAGATCCCAGGTTCACTTCTAAATTTTGGAAGGGACTTCAGAAGTCTTTGGGCACAAAGTTGAATTTCAGTACATCTTTTCATCCTCAATTAGATGGGCAGTCAGAACGAACGATTAAAACATTGGAGGATATTCTTCGAGCTTGTTCAATGGAATATCAGGGAAGTTGGGATCATCATATTTCCTTAGTTGAGTTTTCTTATAATAACAGTTTCCATTCCAGTATTTAGATGGAACCTTTTGAGGCCTTGTATGGAAAGCGGTGTTGGACTCATGCGTTTTGGGATGAAGTCGGTGAATGAAAGTTGATGGTGCCAGAATTAGTAGAAGAAGTGGCTGAGAAAGTGAGGATGATCCAGTAACACATGAGGATAGCTCAGAGTAGGCATAAAAGTTATGTAGATAACAGAAGGAACAACTTCTCTTTCGAGGTAGGTTACCATGTTTTCCTTAAAATCTCTCCTTGGAAAAGTGTGATGTGTTTCAGTAAGAAAGGGAAACTAAGTCCAAGGTTCATTAGTCCATTTGAAATCTTGGATAAAGTTGGAACAGTTGCATACCGCGTAGCTTTTCCTCAGAGCTTATTTCAGGTACACAATGTTTTTCATGTTTCGATGTTGAGGAAGTATGTTCCAGATTCATCACATGTTTTGAGACTGGAAGCATTTCATCTGGCAGAGAACCATTCATATGAAGAAAAACCGGTTCAGATTCTTGATCGAAGAGAACATGTATTGCGGAATAAGGTAATCCACTAGGTAAAGGTTTTGTGGAGAAACCACATAGTTGAAGAAGCAACATGGGAGTCTGAAAATGATAAGAGGGAAAAATACCCTCAGTTGTTTAATAAGTAAATAAAATTCCGAGGATTTAATTTCAAGAAGGTTGAGATAATGTAACATCCCAATATATTCAAAAAATAAATTGAAATTTATTGAAATTTTGTTTACGGTATATATTTATAAGTACCCTTTAAACATTATTTTATTTCTTCTATGTTTTGAATTTCATGAAATTGTTATCTACAATTGTGTTCTGTATGTTATTTAGAGTCTGATGAAACAAACTTGTTTTTTTGGTGAATAGTAGCATACCCTTATGAATAGTAATATGAATAGTAATATGACCTAATGAATAGTAAATAATAATATTATTTTATTTTCCCAAGGAAATAGGATAATGAGATCTTAATTAATTTTCCAATGTCACAAAAAACTAATTGCACTTCAATATTGTTATTTTTTGAATTAACTGTGAAATTATTTAAAAAATTAAATTAATAATATTTAGAAAATTATTCTTGAAAAATGGAGTTCATTTTTGAATTCTACACATCGAAAAAATGTTGGGGTAAATTTTTTGGTATTTTTCTAAAACACTTGAATTTTCAGTGAATAGTGAAATACGATAAAAAACCGTACAATCAGTTTATCAGTGAAAATGCACTATTTATGACATAATAAGTGATAAAAGTCTACTTTCTTCGAACTCGCATGATATTTTCACTATTTAGGGCCACTTTATTTGAGATTATTCATAGTCTTGATAAAAATATTATAATAATAATTAAAATAATCTAAAATACCTCCCCTCCTCCACTATAAATATCACCCTCACTCCCTTCTTCCTCCCACACCTATTAAGCCTTGATCATTGTCTAATTTTGGAAAAATTCCCTCCACAATATTCTTCCCCACGTCCTAGAGCAGCTGTTCTCACCAAAAGACCAAAATCAAATCCCTTAAGAAGGATCTCAAGGAGAAGAGATCAAGAGGTAAACAACCTCTTTTATTTTCATTCTTTTCTTTCATTTTTTTGTTATTCTCTTCCATTACCTTTGTATTGTGTTGGGATATTTCATTAAATATCCCCCCTTAAAGTCCATATATTGTATGAATGATGATATATTTCATTCCTCTCATCAATCTTGTTTTTATGAAATTTTATGAGACGTCGTTAAGCTGCAGAATTTTCGTGAGAAATTTCTCAGGATTTTCTTTTATTTCATGATTCGTTTTCTTCATTCCTAACTCCCTATTATCCAAGATTCATGATATCTCCAGAATCATGTACATTCATTATGTTATCATGATTATGGAAAATTCCTCATCATTATTCTTCTCCTCTTCCACTTATTTAAAGAATCAAAAAACATTGTCCATTTGTGTCGAATTACCAATATCGTGGACGATGTATTTTCAATTTCCATTAATTATTTCATGTCTGGTCATGAAACAATTTATATGGTTGAACCAGGTTATAATATATGTTTTATGACTCATATAATGTTATTTAATTCTTTTGTATTCATGGATCTAATTTAAAAGACAAAATGACATTGTCATTATCAAAGAACCACTTAAATGATCTAAACAAACATCATTAATGTTTTATCTAATGAATCATCCTCATATAAGGAAATAAAAGTGATAAATGGTGTAATTTATGGTACTGGAAAAATTTAAATACTAATCCATTCCAATTATGGAGTTTCACTTCCAATCAACAAGAACGATTCATCATAAACCGATCGTGAAAATCACAAAAGAACTCACCCAAAATAATGCAAGGAACAAAATACTATCAATTAATGGGTGAAATGAGGTTATGAAATGGCCATATAAGATGTTATAAACATGAAAATGTTTCTGTAAAAAACTAATAAAACTCTTTTAACCATTATATAGGAGGATTAAAAAAATTTGAAGTAAGACAAGCCTAATGTTAGGGAATTCTTAACCAGATTTCCATTCTTTGGGTTAACCTTCTACTTTATAATATATGTGCTATTTAAATTGTTTGTTTGATGGTTTCTGTTTATATTATGTTTCATTATGTGTATTTACAGATTATATACAGATTTCATCCACTCTATTAAGTCTCACTTCAAGTATATGATGTATATACGGGACTTTTCTTCTAAAATCCTCTTTTAAAATTCTGTTTTATAAGATTCAAAAGAAATGTTTTTCTGACATTTTTTATGTTGTATGATTATGTTTTGGTTATTGGGAATTGTTTATGATGAAGGGGGGACCTATATTTCCCTATAATTCATTGGGTATGAGTATGTTGGAGGTCGGACGTATGGTTACTCCAAATGTAACTGTGATGGTTACACAAAGTAAGGTAGCCGTGAGGGTTACCAATTTTAAGGTAGCCAAGAAGGTTACAAGATTATGTAAGTAATGACCCAATATACCTGTATGATTATATTTATGTATTTGTGGATCTTGTGTAAATATCATGTTACACGATGTAAGTATTTATTGGTGGAAAGCATGTCTTTTGAAAATGTTTTCATATGTTATGAGTATTCATGGTCTAATGTTATTTTTCCTTCTTTTTCATACCTTAATGAGCTTTTGTGATCATCAAATGTTTTTATATGATTTATTCATAGGTTAATGGCTGAGTAATACAAGGAAGTGAGACATGTTAAATGTTCAATAATTATCAAGGAGTCTTGTTTTATGTTTTAATGTTTTATATTCTGAGGAAAATGGAAATTGATTTTATGGTATCCACTATGTAACAATGTGTAATTTTATGAATGTTTTGTCTTAATTCTCTAAATCTCAAAACATGAAAAGATCCTCAATGTAAAAGTAAGTGTTTTCTTGAATATATTCATGATTATGTATGAAATAAGTGAGGGTTATTATACTTGGGTTGTATGTTTCCAATGTTTCCCAAGTCGGTATGGGAACCTTTCACCCTCCTCCTTTTGTTAAAAAATGATTTCTTTTGTTAGGTCATTTAATTTAAATATCATTATATTGGGATATGTTATTATATATACATATTTATGTAAATTTTATGTACATTTGATGGGATACCATTTTCTCTCACATCAACTCTTTTTCTAAATTTTAAAGTGTCATCATTAGGATATAAATTTTTTACAATGGAACTTCTTAACCCAATTTCGATTTATTTGGGTTCAACTTGTAGTTATTGAATATGCCATCCTATGAATATATGTGAATTACCTATGATTGTTTTACAATTAATATCCAATTATATTGGGTGTATTTAAAATTTTCACCCATAATTATGAGATTGATTTATCCTTAATTTAAGTATACCTTCTTTATAAGGGATTTCATATCATTCTACATTTATATTGAGACTTCATTGTTGTTATGCACCAATTCACTATTATATGGTGTATATACTATAATTTGGCATGTTATATCATGAAAACATTTATTCTCATGATATTATAAAGTTTTTATTAAATGTTATTCCATATTTATTTGTATTTAAGTGTCTCTCATTTTGTTAAAAACTCCTTAACTAAAATATTATTTTAAATGTTTTAATGATTTATTTTTATAAATATTTCTCATTATTATACATGTTTTCAAAATGGTTTTAAGGATTTATTTATATGGATATTAATGGTTTAAAATGCTTAAATCTTCAAAGTGTTATGGGATGCTTTGATTCAAAAATATCATTACTAAATGTTTTAAATGGGTTTGAAAATGGTTTTTAGAATGGAATCCATATTTAAATATATTAAAATGTTATATTGTTATTGAAATTTGAGTATGTTATCTTTACTTTATTCTTATGTTATGTGTTATGATTATGTTATGGTTCTTGGCCATTATTATGTATATGACTAGTTACGTGATAAACTAGGGGTGGGTGAGCTCGAGATAGCTCTCCAATGCATTGGGAAACGAGACGGAGGTAAACGTTAATGTTTATCCTAAGAGATTTATGGAATATACTATGACGGGTATTCCAAATGTGACTCCCTATGAAGTTGTGGTAACTACAATGCAAGTTTGATATGGATTCCATAAGTTACCTCTATGATTTTTGTTTTCTATGTGTTTCTCATAAATAGTATGATTTTGTAAGTTATGATTTGAATGAATAGTTTTGGTTTAATTGATGTGTATTCATTGATGGGTTAATGTTTCCTTTCCTTATTTTATAGCCCTTACTGAGCATTTTTTTCTCATCCAAAGTTTTTGAAATGTTTTTCACAGAACATAAATTGGAATAGGGTCAAGGATGGGATCATGGAAATGTCATGTTGTCTAAAACATGGAACTAGATATGAATATTTTGTTAAAGAGTTATTATTGTATGAAAAAAATGGAAACTAAGTAGAAGTGTGTACTATGTAATCTTTTGAGATGTAATAGTTATGTCTTAATTCTCTGAAACTCTAAACCTAAAAAGATCCCCAATCTGTTTTCTTGAAAGACATAACCACACTCAAATAACCTCTTAAAATAAGGAACATAATCTCCAGTAACCTATTGTTAACTCCCCAATATGATGCTTCCCGTAAACTTCCCCTCCAGCATTTACCTCATGAACCAACTAGAATTGTTCCTAACCAATTTGCATATTCACCCACTCAATAATTACATTACCCAAAATGCCCAATACAACCTCCTCTCTCCTCCTAATGTTAGATTGATTTCCAAAAAACCTCTAAAAACTCACATGTTAAAATAAGTCATGAACTAACGAACCTAGGATAACGCACATGAACCACTATGCATGCTCCTAACACACGATAGTTCTAAAATTATAGATCACCCAATACACTTCATAAAAACCTGTTATATCCATCATGCTAAGATACACTACATATAAACTATCCACTTTGGATTTGAAACAAAACCATGAGACACTAACCAATATCTTGCCTCAATAGCCATGGTATGTCCAAAACTAAAAATGGATAGGCCTCAAACTAAACCATAATTTTCTATCCATCTAAGAATTCAATATCACTCCCAGTACTCTAAATGAAAATTAAATGGAATCTTTTTCCTCCCCACAAAACATTATATGGAAACCAAAAACATAGGGAAACTTTGATATCCATATAGATACCTCTCATACATTCTTGAATTATCCACACCAACCAAATTAGTAGGGAATCCCAAAGCCTACACAAACTGACAAGGGATTCATTGAATCCCTCCAATAACTGATTGCATCACTATCCCTAGAGATCAATATTTAAAGGATCCATGTGATATGTAATATAAGAAATTTTTTTATCTTTCCCTTGAGTAGAATGACACCATGATGTTATATGGGATGATTGTATGTAGGTTGTGCATGACACTTTAAACAACTAAACCTCAATCTTTTGTAAAAACACTCACAATTAGGAAATTTTCATGACAATCCTACCTTCATATCTGGATTCATGAACCCAAACCTCTTTCCATCAGGACAAAATATAAAAATTCATAAATCACAAAATCCATAATCATTATTGAATAACCATAGGTGAAAACAATAGAACTATAATAATGAAATTGGGAACTGAAATCCAATATCCCTAATAAATTTTATTTCATACTAGAATAGGTTTTCAAGATGAAATTTAATGATATTCATCACATGTTTCAATACATTCAAAAACCTCATGCCTAGATACTCCGGAAATAGTATGATATATAAAACAATTCACTGAAACAATTTTTTTTGGAACCATCATCAGTTCACCCATCCCGTCACCCAATTTGGCATTAAACACTGTCTCAAGCGCACCATCCAATTTACTAGATGATTTTGAAATTAGGTGAGGTCCTAGAAGGATAATTTAGGGATTCTATTACTTTATATCATAGAAAAATATTAAAAGAGATAAAATAAATACATACAGATCCCTGAACATCACATTAAGCATAAATAAATAATTAATAAAATAGAAGAAGTCTTTAATAAATTTACAGTTGTATACATGATAAAAGAAAAAACCAAAATATAACAGTAACCCACTGGGAAGACTGTACATAGAAAATTAAATATGTAAAGTTATTAATTGAGGCTCCACTACCACCCTCATTTGAACCCCATACCAACACTCCATGACTATTGAACAGCTCCAGCAAAAACCTCATATCCACCTGAGCAATCATGTCCAAAAAAATAAAATTGGGACTCTTCTTGATCCACCACATCCTATTTCCAATGATAAATAAAAAATAAGGAATTCATTTAAATTTATGTGCATGCATAGTGGGTGCGAAAAATATCAAAGTAGGCCACCCCCAATGGTGGACCTAAAATCATCTATCATAACATCTGTATGAATCATCTGATATGACCAACCTATAAGAATAATTCCTACTAGAATAAATGGAAAAAAATATATAAAATAAAAAAAGGTTAATCAAAAAGAAAATAACCAACCACTGGTTCTAGCCTGACACCCGAGTTAAATCTACCGTCGCTCTCTCCCTAAATAGAGGAATTTTGAAACATGGATCCCACTTCTAAAACATCATGTGTGTCTACTTGATCAAAAAGAAGATAAAAATTCCATTAAAAGGAAAAACATGAAGTCTAGGCCCTTGGTTCTCTTCCCAAATGTCTAAAATAATTAAGTGAATCTGCATTATTATAATAATTCAATGAAATGATATGAACAGGTAGGGAGGATCCATTCATACCATTATAGGATATTACAATGTATTTAAAGTATCATTGAAATTATAAATAACCAACTATAACATCTCCATGCAACATGAAAATTCCCAATACCTCAATGAACTAGGCCCTACGAGATTAAAGTACATCATTTTCCACTAACTGTAGCCATAGTGATCATATAAATTGGGTGGCTACACTCATCCAGATCATCCATTATCTCTATAGAACATCCTCACAATAACAAACTAGATGAGGTGATAAATTATTTCAACTGTAGGTCCAAGACCTAGTCTAGTAATATTTTAATGGTCTCCTCTATTATACATTCATGATCAAGAAAAATCTGAATTCACCATGTAGCATCCCAATATTTCCATACAAAAATATTAAAACATTTTATATGAATATTCAATACATATCAAAAATACACACACAGAGACTATAATGGTCTATCGTCATTGGAGGCTAGATACATAATATTATTATTTAATGATATATCTTAAATATCTCTCGAAAATATCATAATATTTATTAATTTTCATAGAAATATCCTCATAAAAAAATTCATCATAAAAAATGGTGAGAATCCTATGAATGTGTCAGAAAAAAATTTCAGTAAGGGTATACTAGGGCGATGTCAATTGATGATCATATGAAAGAGTATGTAAATAATATGGGTATGAAATCATAACCATAACCTACAATGTTCATAAATATCATTAACATGATTCAATACATTAAAACATTTCATTTAAAATGACTTGAATAATAAGAGTGATAAATCATCAGAAATAAATAACGAACAATATGTTCATCAAATAAAAGTGCAGCACCATCTTTAGTAGATAAATATATCTTGTGTCGAGTGTTTTTTGGAGATGATAAAGAATTATTTTTAAATTATAAGATCATATAGCTAATTTATGAATTCCCAAAACTGATAGGTTTTGGTTGTGTGATTTATTTTGCGATGTAATCAATATTCTTGTAAAATGATGTAATATGTATTTATGTTATGGTATGTTCACCTCATTAAATTTAACTTTTGATGAGGGTAAATTCTCTCCATAATGGGCTACCTATACTCATCTAAGTCAATATCTTCCAGATAAAATCACATCATCTCATTTTCAAAATGATCGATCGGGAATTATGGTGATTCAATATGCGCCGCATATATGGTATACCTATACCCCACCAAGTGAACATGGTTTGGAAAATTTTAGACATTATCCACTAATAAACAGATTAATGATGGGTTTAGGTTATAGTACATGATCCCAATTAAAGTGATACCAATATCGATTTTATTCACATGTTTAAATGATAATCATCTTACAAAACCCATATTTTTTCTAAAATATATTGGAATCATGATTTATAAATGCATTTCCTACATTTTCAAGTGGTATTTCGTAACTAATGATATTATTCATGTGGATATCTTCCATTAATATAGGGGTGAATCATGTAGTTTAAACCAAAACAACCTTCCTTTTCAAATAAATTTTATTGTTTCATTTTTTATAGAATACTAGAACATAAAATTTATCACACCCCATCTAAATGTGAATAAATACATGAGTGTGTGAGAAGGTGTGATAATAAGAGATTAATCTGAAAGGGATCATTTTCATTAATTTAAATGAGAATAGTAATTGATATCCAGATCTCAAATCCCCTTTCCAAAATTCCCAAATACATAGGAGAGGAAAATTAAATATTATATCACAAATTGTGATATCATTTATATCATTTCCCATTTCGATCTATCAATTCATTGGTTCTCTAAATCAACGACCAATCATAGTATATTTATTTTAAATTTATAAACATCCTCATAAGGCTATAATTGAGAATCTTTTGCCTATAAAATTACTTCTTCCCACACTACACTATCCACCATATTTAAATTCTATACCAGTATATCCATACTAGGTATTAATTGGTGTTCTAGTTTTTATACGACAGTGCCCCCTTTAATAAAAGTAGGCCGAAGTTGATATATCTTCTCGAATAACATAATGGTTTGATAGTAAAGAGGCACCAAAATGATCTACATCCTCCTATTAGATAAATGTTTCCTCAAGTTCCTTCACCTATTCACATGTGTCTAATAATTTTTGAGAATAAATATTAAATTGTTGGAGATTAAATCCCTCAATTCCCATATATTTAAATTACCTAATAAAATGATATTTTTATCCATAAATCTCAAAATGGAGCATCAATTATCATATAAAATATAGAGTTCAACTCCTTACAATAAATAATCTTAAATATTAAAAATACATTGGGTTTAAATTAGATTAATAATTCAGGACCACCTATAATTCAAACACCATGATTCCCAGGGGAAGAAAAACCTAATAAAACACCCTTATCATTATAATTTATTTAATATCTATCTAAAAACTCTATAATATCAACCTGAGAATAACCATAAGTAGAACTCGTATTATGAAAGGCCCTGTTGGCATGACTTATATGCTTTCTGTAGAGTATGGACAATGAATTATTTCATTTTCTATATCATAATTGTGAATGAAGGAGGGTTATTCCTTGTACATATTTTATTCAACAATATCACCCAATGGTGGGTGAGTAAGATAATACCTTATCAATAATACCTTATCATAATATGTGGGTTTATTATGAGTATTATTATATTAATACTATTCTATGTTACCTTTTCACTATATTGTAGACATTATTTCACCTTATCTGGGAATTTTAAAAGATCTGTTAGAAATTTTAGGCCTATATTAAAAAAACACAGTATTTTTAAAATTTAATTGTAAAGGATTGTCAAAAATATCCAACAAAGACATGAATAAATGACTACATTACATATACTATCTATTCATTTTATAATTTGAGAGTGTGTTGGGAAAGGTCGTAAGAGAAAAATGAGAAAAAATAAAAATGTGGACATATAATGAAATAATATATATTTCCCATATGAGAAATCCAAAAAAATTAATTATATGTCCAATAGACGAAAATTTATATATAGCGAACAAAATAGTCATCATAGATATTTTTAAATTTGGAAAACCTATTTCGGGGATGAGACATATTGTAAAAACTCGATCTAATAAAAAAAATATTACATTGTATTGATTCCTGAAATTTGATAGTGATCTCAAAATTATTACTCTAATAAAATGATATCTAGGATAGAAAATAGATCAAGTCTAAAATTAGTATGATAATTATAAACATAACCTCAGAAAGAGATCCAAATAAATTTTATAATTGTCTGTGTTGATGGTTACCTATACGTATAAGAAGTGACAAAAGTTCACTACAATTTGAATAACAACAATCATAAAATGGATATAGTCAAAAAAAGAATTCATTATCATTTATTGATCTAAATGAAAATTTTAATCCATGGTTCTACCAAAATCATGAGAGGAAGAGAGTAATGTTACATCCCCTGATGTTTTCATCACAAATCTACACAATTCCCATTATATTTTTTTGTAACATTTTAAAAAATGAATATGAGGCCCCAACATGAAGAAGTCCCCAAGATAAATCCCCCTTTGACTCAACTAGGGATCATCTCCAACCATTTAATTATTCAGTATGTATGAAATTTATATTTCAATATATATTGGTAAATATGTACTCTCTATTATCATCAGTGTTAATCTTACGAACCTCTAACTATCTATAATTAATGAATTTAAATATCATGTTATAGTTCACATAAATATGTATTTATACACCATAAAATGTGTAATTAATTCCCAATATGGTATTTTAAATTTAAAAATTTAAAATATAAACTTCATCATTATAATTGAGGTCAACAATAAAACTATTCATCAAAAAACATTTCTTGTATTCTTCCATAAAATTAATAAACTCTAACATAGTGGGATATAAAGAAAAAAACCTTAACATGTTATACTACCGAGATAAAACACCCCCATTAAAAGTGTTCTAATAACATATATTTGGAATCCATGAATTCATATATACTATAATATTTAAATCAATAATTCTATAAATAATGGGTCACCCACTACCAAAACACAATATCAAATTAAAAAGACCATAGGGATATTAAAACAAACACTCCAAAGATCTATAATGTTTTCTACTTGGATTCTATAGAATATAACTGACCAGAGAAACCTCGTGAGCTATATATATTATAATATATACCATCAAATACATAAAATAACCAAAAATAGTTGAATAATATATGTGTTCCATATCCCCTCTCTACTCATAACTAAAATATTGCATACTATAAGATGGTTGAAACTGTAAAGAAATATGATTACTAGCCACATTGACTATATCTCAGAAACTATTTTATGTACCTTCTCAATGTATATCTATTGAGATAACCATGTTTTCATGGAATTTATGTCATCAAATATCTTTGTAGTATGAATCTACCACATTGAAACCAAGTGGTTCATCACAAAAAGTAGCCAATATTCTTCTCTGATTGGTAAATTTTAACAGCATCATAACCAATAAAAAGCATGTCATCAATATAAAGGGAAAAATACAATAAAATCATCATCAATAAATCATTGAAAAAATGACCAGAATAGATGAAACTGAATCCATGATGAAAATTGGAAGACTAAATAATTCAATAAAACTACCATAATGATTACTTCACACCATAAAAACTCATCTTCAACCATTAAAAATAATCCTCTTTTCCTATTTCTAAAAAACCATCTAACTAATCCATATACATTTCCTCATTTAAATCACCATAGATAAAATTTTCCTTAACATAAATCAGCTCAAACTATATATATAAACTAGTAACCAAACTGAGAATAGTTCAAGTGAAATATATCTTTCAAAATATGTAAGAATTTTTCTTCAAAATCAATAACCTTCTTCTGATATAATACATTAAAAAAAAACCTTGAATTATATTAGGGAACAAAACTATTGTTATAATTTTAATAATTATAAATCCAACAATTTTTTGAATCTCTCTTACAGTTAGGTAACTTTATCATCAAAAAAATATTATTTTAATGAAATGATATCATCTCATTATCCATTATAGTATCCCATTTTTACTTCTAATCTATTTCTATTACCCTATCAACATATTATGGTTCTCCCCCTACAGTGAAAAGAATATACTCGTTACAATTTTTGGGCACAAATGAAGCGTGGGGGGGGTGGTTTACAACTTTTATATTTTCAATATTGAGAATAATTATGTGGACTATTCTAATGAAGAACACTATTACCAATGGAAATTAATCAAATAATATATATGGTATTGAAGAACTCTAATCCAAGAATGAAACGATCATCACATGTTCTCTATAATTAATTTAATTAAAACAAGAATTCCCTTGAAGGAATTCATTCTTCACTGAAGCATCTGGCCACAAATCTACATTGTGCCACCATTGGATCATAGAATCAAAGTGTAGTATTCCATTAGAGGTGATCCAAAAGTGCTCCATGAAGATCCAAACATCACCGAAGGAGTCTTCGGGTGCTATCATGGATTGTGCTTATGCTGGTAATTTCCACCTACAGTCACCATGATAATCACTTTCAAAGCATTCTCCTTTATCCTGTGGATGAGGATTGCTCTCATTCGTAATAGAGTTCTTGGATATGGAAGAACACTCTAGGCTTGGTAGATTTTCCTCCAATCAATTGTGCACAGAGAAACATTATTCTAGGTTATGAGAGAAATAAAATAATAAGCTATTTATATAACTAGGTTTATAATAAAATAATTGTACATGTTCACATATTTATTTTTTTAATTCTAGTGAAACCCCATATAAAATAATAACAGTATTGTTATTATTATTCACATGTACATAACTTGAAAAATATTTATTAATATTATTTAAATAATATACAATATTTTTATTCCCACATGACCCTTAAAATTGGTCCGCCAAACCTCCATTATATTTATTAGTCCTTGAATAATTTTAATTTATTTATTACATAAATGTGACTGCATTATTTTCCAATATATATATATATATATATTATTCCCAAAATATAAAATAAATATTTATTAATTATTCTGGTCACAAAATATTCTCTCGAATAACTAGTGTCAAAATAAATGTGATCAGGCATACATGAATAATTATTAAACCATAACTAGGAATAATATTTATTCAACCTGATAAATAAATAAATTATTTAACTGGGATATTCGATACACATAGTGTGTGGTGCTATAGGCCTCTTTTTCAGTGGATTTAGGCATATTCCTAAACTCCAAGAGTAACATCTTCCAACACACCAAGGTACCGATAGAGAAAGATGTTATATTGTAAAGATAACATTCACCTCTGGCTAACACATATCATGTAACAAAATATCATTGTCTTGATATCTCTAATCAAGTGGGTCGCATGATATTTTCATCAACCCATGCTCTAGATTTTCCTTTCATTGACTTCTTAGAATTTAACATTCCTATTCAACACTATGAACATTGATTTAATTAGGAAATATCATTTACATTCTAGGTCCTATGATATCAAATTCCACACAAGTTACCAGTCCATTCTCACATTATTAATCTTTGCAGTATTACAGAAGTCACACTGTACATATCCTACATCAATGAAATTAGATTGGAAGATCTAATGAAACTTCAAAATGTGAATTCCTACTAGCGAGTATCATTCTCATAATATCCTCTAGGATATTAATATAGTCACACACCATGAGAAATCCCCTCAATCTATTATATGTCTTTACCACTGATAGCCAATATTATTTTATCCCACAAATAATATCATATAGATATAGAACATATATTCAAGAATAGGGACATAAATATTCTAGGTTTTCATCATAGTGGAGATCTTCTATGACCTATTAGTGAGGCAACTACTCTTCATACATTTTTTCATGCGATTTCATGCATAATAACATTAATTTTGTGATATGTAGTTTATTAATATTCAAATCCAGGAATAAAATTTTATTATGAACTACTAAAGAAGTTGGTTCATGGGAAACAAATCCTACAGAATCTCACTTTATCTAGATCCATCTATAAATGACCATTTATCAACTAGCTCTCATAGGATATTCATGCTTCTGTTGAGACATAGCTTTAGTAAAGGGGTCTTCCATGTTCTCTTCCATGACTACTCTACTCACTCCAACGTCACCCCATTGATAGAAATCCCTCAAGAGGTGATACATTCAATGTATGTTCTTTGTTTGTTGATGTGACCTTGACTCATTTTCAATATAAACCACTATATTATGGTCAATATATAATTTTATAGGGTATTTTATGATAGGCAAAACATCAATATCCTTGATAATGTTCAAAATCCAAATGTTTTCCTTGCCTACATCAGAAGATGCTATATACTTGAACTCTGATGTAGAACCAGCTATAACTGGATTATAAGAGCTCTTCCACCACATTGTTCCTTCATTGAGACATAAAAAATAACTTGATTTAAACAGTAGATCATTATGATCTGTCAGTAAATAAGAATCAGCATACACTCTGATGAAAATCACCATGTCTCTGCCATACACTGGGAAGATATCCTTACTAATTCTCGGATACATAAGGATAGTCTTAACGGCAGCCCAATGCTATTATCCTGGATCTGTATGATATATTCCCACCATGATCAGTACACAAGGAACATCATGTCTAGTACATAACATGGAATACATGATTTATCCTATTTCTGAAGCGTATGGGATATTACTCATCATATATTTCACCTATTGGAACTGGGGAAACATTTTATTAGAATTATGTAAGCCATGTGGCAGTAGAACAAATACCCTCTTTGATTGTTCGATACATAAACTTTGCAGTCTCTGGTAAATGTATGTACAATTACATAGTCTGAGTATCTTCTTGGATCTAACACGAATGATCTTGATCCGTATAATGTTGATTTTTCACCTAATTAGTTCATGGAGAAGAACATGTTCAACCAGTTTTTAACTGTCTGTAAGACTGTAATGCATTTTTCCATAAGACATATTTCTTCAATATACACTACTATAATAATGACCACATTCCCATTAATCCTTTTGTAAACACATGTATCAAATTCATTATAAATAAAACAAAATTCTTTTATATATACATCAAATCGAATGTTCCATGACCTGGATATGTTCATCAATCTATAAATGGATCTCTACATGTTGAAAATCTTTTTGGTCTCACCTGGAGTCATACAACCATCTAGTTGTGCTATATAGAAATTTTCATGAAGGTCCTCGTTATGTAATGTAGTTTTGTCCTCCATCTACAAAATCTCATAGTAATGGTAATCTCCAATCACAAATATGATTCTTATGGATTTAAAAATTGAAAATGGAGAGGAGGTTTCATAATATTGAAATCATCGACATTGTTTAAACCATTTATCCACTAGATTTTCATTATATGTACATACATTACCATCCATTTCCAGATTTCATTTTAATACCCATTTACATCCAATAGGCTTTACATCAACTAGTGCATCGACCCAATCCTAATCATTCCTATGATAAATGGAATTCATCTCAAAATTCAAATTTTATATTCATCTTACCTATTTGATATTTTTTATATTCCTTACATGAGAATAGTTTATCATTGTCCAACAATAATGAATCACCATCCTCGGTGACTATGAATCCATATCTCTCTGGTTCACTAACTCTCTTACACTCATACGCAGTACATGTGTTTAAAAAACTAATTCTTCCATAGGGACCTATGGATCATATTTATGGCCAACTATTTGTTACCTTGAGCATCAAACACATCAAATTAAATATTTCTCCCACTATCCTTTATGAGAATGTGTTCCCTCTCTCTAAAGAGAACTTCTCTAGAGACAATCAATTTCTTGTCTGAGGGGTTGTATAGGAATTATCCCTTTGTTTGGGTATTTTCTAATTTATTATCTGTGTCATTGGGTTAGGGATTCATCGACATCTACTGTAATGGCCCGGACCTCTCCGGTCCATTTCTTTGTAAAAAATTTGATGTGGTCAAACACGACACGTGTTGTAATAATAATTTTTTATAATAATAATTTATAACGGTGGCGTGAAAATATTTGGTGTTAATTAGATAAAATGGTTTTAATTTAATCATTGTAAAATATAAGAAATAAAATCGAATATATTTAATAAAATGATGGGAGGTTCATGGAATAAGTTATAAAGGAATAAATTACAATAAATGAGGCTCATGTAATAAATTATAAATGAATGGAATGCATGGGGTGCATGGGTGTGACCTTGTACAGGAGGTGTTGTGCGGTTCTCCACAATTAAAGTTGGAATTGTGTTAATAACATTAAAAGGGTATTATTATATAATAATTTGTTATAATAATAATAATGTGAAGAGGAACGTGAATGGGGTTCCCAACCATGTGTGAATATAATGTTATGGGATATATGGAGTAATTATATGAAAATAATGGGCGTCAATAATAATAATTATTATTAATGTTAATGATGGGGACCCGTTGATGAAATTGAAAGAGGTTTTATTACTATTGAATTAAATAATAATGATAAAGGTGACAGAAATATGTGTGTGATTGGTAAATTAAATTAAATGGGTTTAATTTTTGGTTAGTAAATTAAATTATTTGAATTTAATTAAATGGAATGGTTTTAACTTAATAACCATGGTAAACTAATTTAATGGGATTACATTAGTACATTAATTATGGGTGTTATTAATATTAATTTTATTAAATAATAATGTTGAAGTGAGAATGGAGTTTGGGGCGTTCCACATGGAGTAAAAGAAATGGGAGGCGCCACTTTTGGTGGTGGGAGAGAATCATGAAAGGAAAAAAAATAGATTGGAGTGAGAAACAAAAATAATATTAAGAGAAATAAAATTAAAAGACAAATAAATGAAAAAGGAGGAATTGGTGCTTAATTATAGCGTCCATGAAGACTCCAAAACGTGATTTCTTTTGGAGTTATAAAAAATAAATAAATAATTGATTAATAATAATAATAAAATATTGTTATTATTAATTTTGTTGATAAAACACCTTTTTGTCCGTAACTTCTTCGTGCGACCTCGGTTTCACAAACCGTCAGTGGCAGTGCGACCCTGACTACGAGAAGAAAATTATGAGTCCAATATTGGATGTCTTTTTCGGGTTTTCAGATTGGGTACTCGAAACGCTCATGAATTAATAGATTTAATATTATTATTATTACGGGATCTGATATCCAACGTATCTCCCTCATACGGTATCGGATTGACGATCCGTCAGCGACTGCGTAACCCTGAAGTTATGGCGGTCATTTTAATACCATTAATGAGCTACTTTTATGACTCATGCCTCAGGTCAACGAAACACCACATATTGATAGAATTATCATTATTATTAAAACGCGTGGAAACCGCGTGACGTGTTAACCAATCAAAACATGTAACGTATGTACGGTCACATCGTGTATTCATTAATGCACTCTGAATACGGATTTACCTATTAGTTGCCTATATAAGAACGAGGTCATGTTTTATCTTCCATATCGATCGCTTCTTTGTCTCACGACGACGCTCTTGGACAATCGAGAAGTATTCCTCCTCTAACTTCTCTGTCCGAGCTCCGAATTACGATCCGTCAGTGGCCACAGGATCGTAGCGACGAGACGAAGCTTCTAATCCTGGACTTGTCACCTTTCCTTCCGGGCTTCCTTCTCCAGCTTCCATCCTAGGAGGCGTTTTTCGGGTTTGGTGAAGGCGGAGGACACCGAAGGACGTCGTTGGAAGCGACGTGATCGAGACCTTTTGAGGTAGGGGTTTACCTTCGTCTATCTATTTGGTGCAACATGCGGGGTGGGATATTTTCTCTTTTGTTACCTGGGATGCAGTTGAACTTTAAATAAAGATAATAACCGGATAAAGAAGGGTTTGGGGTTTTGTGTTGTTTCTATTTCCTTCCAGTTTCTTTATCTTCTGATTGTGATTTTGGATTGAAAGGAATTTTCTTACTGAAAATCAAGGTCGTTGGTGGCCTTTGCGTGCACAATTGATATCTGAATTGTTTGTGGTTGGTTTTGTTAAAACATGGAAAATGGTTAATCATGTAAAGTTGACTTTTTTAAATGAAAATCTAGAACCCTTGTGTGATCACCCCGATTGAACCAAAATGGAATAATGAACATGTGGGTGTCAGCTTGGTTACGTGGCAAGTGTTGGGGGTGTTTTGTGGGCTGTTGTGGTTTGGGTGAGCAGCGTGGCTGCGACGTTTGGGTGGTGATCTTTTTGTAATGGTTGATGGTGGAATCGTGGAGGTGTGAAATTATTCGTAAACGATGGGGTTGAAATGGGAAGTGGTTGGTTGTGGAAAATTCCTTTATTTATGAAAAGTGTTTTGATTTATGAAAAGTGTTTTGATTATGAAAAGTGTTTTGAAGTAAACGGTGTTTTCAAATGTGGAAATTTTTTGTGTGTGGAAAGGGTTTTATGTGTGGAACATTGAAATAAATGAATGATGGAATGTTGTATGGTTGTGATAATCTTTTTAAATGAAATGGCATGTGGTTGCTTGCGTTTTACCTAACCTTGGTTGTGGATGGCAGGGATATGTTTGTGAAAGGTTTTGTCTGGATGATAGTTTCCCAGTAGTAATAATTTTGATAAACCATTGCATGAAACATGAAAACCTAAATGGGGTTGGGGGATGATTGTTTGGTTGTTGATGCATGCTTCGTGGTAGCAGTGCTGAGGCACATGCTCAGTTTCTCTTTTTAAGAAGCCATAGGTTGGGCTGTGTGTTTGGTATATGTATATATATAATTGTATCTTTGTGTTTTGTCGCACCACACCCATGTCAAGCACCTAGTGCCGAACACTCCCATTTTATGGGAGAGGGTGTTCCCCCTTAGTTACTTGCTCCTTCCTGCTCCTTCTTCCATAGGCTATGATGGATTGAGGTGAACTTACACCCAAGACTCTTCGGGTAGGTCTCGGAGGCTGTGATGGATTGAGGCGACCTTTAGCCCAAGACTCTTCGGGAAGGCTTACCGTTCCCAAGAACCTTCGGGATGAGGCCCAGGTGTCTGCGGGCGGGTTAGTGGTTGTGGCCCAGGTGTGTGCGGGCAAGATGTGTGGTTGTGAGGCCCAGGTGTGTGCGGGCGGGATGCTTGGTTTGGCCCAGGTGTGTGCGGGCGGGAAGAGTGTGGTAGCGTCAGGACGTTTGCCGTTAGGAAGAGAAACATCTAATTAAGTGGGAAGTGGTGTGGGGTACCCAATACTTTTTTTCTATATATATACTAAACTTGTTTGTGTTACTTGGTGAGTGTGACCAGTGAGGCTGGGTGGATAGTTTTCCCTTGTTAGTTTCTGGTTCTTCTTTTTTCTCACGGGACTTTAGGGTGTCTCCCCACTTGTGCACGAGAGCATTAGGTTCTCTACTGAGTATACTTGTATGATCACCCTACGTTGTTTCAGGTTTTCAGGAGGACTACCAGGGCTATGCAGGACCCTACTAGTCAGGCAGTGGGAGCTGTGCAGTTGCTATTTTCATGTTTTTCTTTTGGTACTGTACTCACTTGTACTTTCAGCTTATTTGTACTTGTACCTGTTTTAGTTTATTTATACATGCATATGGGACTGGTTTGGGTTTCTTTTCAGCACCTTGTTCTTTTCTCTTTTTGGTGGTTGACATGTCATATTTCCCGATCCAAAATAATAAAAAGGGTAATGCCTCCCATATTTGTGTAAACTCATACCCTTGGTGCTAGTCGCCACCCCGGGGCCGACTGGAGGCGGGACTCGGGGGTCATTATCTCCGTTTCACCATTTCCAGCTCAGGAGGGGCATCTTTGATGGAAGGGGGTCATGACAAAATGGTATCAGAGCTGATGGTTGATAGATAGGATGGAGTCAGGAGTTAGGAACAGTGAGGATTGTATGGGATGGTAGGGCAACAGTGTTCGTTAATCTTGGTGCGTGACATAGGCCAGGGAAGACCGGCTAGGACACGGGATTTTAGGGCCCCCCGTGATCCAATGCAAGGACTCTTAGCCTACCGAACGACCAAGTGAGACTATATTGATTGCAGGGTCAAGACCCTAGGGAAGGTACATGCATCATAATGTTTGTGTTTTACTAGATTTGGGTGTTCTGGGAAAGAAATTGAAATAAAATGAGAAATTAAAACTTTGAGTTTTTCATTACTACTTGGGCTTAGGCATTCCCTGTTTACTGAACAACTATGGCACCTGGACGTCAACAGAACGGCGGAGAAGTGGGACACAGACAGTTTCATGCAATAGAAGTGGAAACACTAGCAAGGCCAGAGACCAAGAGATATGTTTCCGGTTTTACTTAAATGCTCTCATTTATTTTTTGTTTAAATTCAAGATCATCACACTCCTTTGTTGAAACTCATTCTCGCCCATGCTTTGGGCCTGGAACTTTTTTTTTGAATTTATAATGCTAAGTTGTTTCCCTCTTTCCTTTAAATGTGTGTGATGAGTCATAACATGTGGGGAGAGGAGGACCTAATCCATAATCAAGACGCATTAATGTGGATGCGATTAAACCCGTGCAGGAGAGTCAGTGCCGCCTAAAGAGGATAATATCTAGACATGGGAGAAGTAATTCCTCAAGCCATGTGTTCGGGAAATTTATTGATGTTTTGTATGGTGTTTAGGGGTAGTGTAAGTTGGAAAATCCTAATATATGGAAGTTGGAAGGCTCAGTCCTTAATCGAGAGGCATTAATGAGGATGCGATTAAACCCGTGCAGGTGAGTCAGTGCCACCTAAAGCGGATAATATCTCGACATAGGAGAGGGAATTCCTAACTCACATAATTAGGGTTGTCGGTTGTTTCTTGTTATGACAAGAGGCCTGAGAGGTATCTTGAGGGGTGGTTGTCCGGACCTTTCCCCCTTTTATGGGTTGGTTTTAATTCTCGAGGACGATAATGTTTTGAGAGGTATCTGGCGTAATGGCCCGGACCTCTCCGGTCCATTTCATTGTAAAAAATTTGATGTGGTCAAACACGACACGTGTTGTAATAATTATTTTTTATAATAATAATTGATAATGGCTGCGTGAAAATATTTGGTGTTAATTAGATAAAATCGTTTTAATTTAATCATTGTAAAATATAAGAAATAAAATCGAATATATTTAATAAAATGATGGGAGGCGCATGGAATAAGTTATAAAGGAATAAATTACAATAAATGAGGCTCATGTAATAAATTATAATGCAATGAAATGCATGGGGTGCATGGGCGTGACCTTGTAGAGGAGGCATTGTGCGGTTCTCCACAATTAAAGTTGGAATTGTGTTAATAACATTAAAAGGGTGTTATTATATAATAATTTGTTATAATAATAATAATGTGAAGAGTCACGTGAATAGGGTTCCCAACCATGAGTGAATATAATGTATGGGATATATGGAGTAATTATATCAAAATAATGGGCGTCAATAATAATAATAATTATTAATGTTAATGATGGGGACCCGTTGATGAAATTGAAAGAGGTTTTATTACTATTGAATAAAATAATAATGATAAAGGTGACAGAAATATGTGTGGGATTGGTAAATTAAAATAAATGGGTTTAATTTTTTGTTAGTAAATTAAATTATTTGAATTTAATTAAATGGAATGGTTTTAACATAATAACCATGGTAAACTAATTTAATGGGATTACATTAGTACATTAATTATGGGTGTTATTATTATTAATTTTATTAAATAATAAAGTTGAAGTGAGAATGGAGTTTGGGGCGTTCCACATGGAGTAAAAGAAATGGGAGGCGCCACTTTTTGTGGTGGGAGAGAATCAAGAAAGAAAAAAAATAGATTGGAGAGAGAAACAAAAATAATAATAAGAGAAAGAAAATTAAAAGGCAAATAAATGAAAAAGGAGGAATTGGTGCTTAATTATAGCCCCCATGAAGACTCCAAAACGTGATTTCTTTTGGAGTTATGAAAAATAAATAAATAATTGATTAATAATAATAATAAAATATTGTTATTATTAATTTTGTTGATAAAACACCTTTTTGTCCGTAACTTCTTCGTGCGACCTCGGTTTCACGAACCGTCAGTGGAAGTGCGACCCTGACTACGAGACAAAAATTATGAGTCCAATATTGGATGTTTTTTTTCGGGTTTTCGGATTACGTACCCGAAACGCACATGAATTAATAGATTTAATATTGTTATTATTACGGGATCTGGTATCCAACATATCTCCCTCATACGGTATCGGATTGACGATCCGTCAGCGACAGCGTAACCCTGAAGTTATGGTGGTCATTTTAATACCATTAATGAGCTACTTTTATGACTCATGCCTCGGGTCAACGAAACACCACATATTGATATAATTATCATTATTATTAAAACGCGTGGAAACCGCATGACGTGTTAACCAATCAAAACATGTAACTTATGTACGGTCACATCGTGTATTCATTAATGCACGCTGAATACGGATTTACCTATTCGTTGCCTATATAAGAACGAGGTCATGTTTTATCTTCCATATCGATCGCTTCTTTGTCTCACGATGACGCTCTTGGACAATCGAGAAGTATTCCTCCTCTAACTTCTTTGTCCGAGCTCCGAATTACGATCCGTCAGTGGCCACAGGATCGTAGCGATGAGACGAAGCTTCTAATCCTGGACTTGTCACCTTTCCTTCCGGGCTTCCTTCTCCAGCTTCCATCCTAGGAGGCGTTTGTCGGGTTTAGTGAAGGCGGAGGACACCGAAGGACGTCGTCGGAAGCGACGTGATTGGGACCTTTTGAGGTAGGGGTTTACCTTCGTCTCTCTATTTGGTGCAACATGCGGGGTGGTAAATTTTCTCTTTTGTTACATGGGATACAGTTGAACTTTAAATAAAGATAATAACCGGATAAAGAAGGGTTTGGGGTTTGTGCTGTTTCTATTGCCTTCCAGTTTCTTTATCTTCTGATTGTGATTTTGGATTGAAAGGCATTTGCCTACTGAAAATCAAGGTCGTTGGTGGCCTTTGCGTGCACAATTGATATCTGAATTGTTTTTGGTTGATTTTGTTAAAACATGGAAAATGGTTAATCACGTAAAGTTGACTTTTTTAAATGAAAATCTAGAACCCTTGTGTGATCACCCCAGTTGAACCAAAATGGAATAATGAACATGTGGGTGTCGGCTTGGTTATGTGGCATGTGTTGGGGGTGTTTTGTGGGCTGTTGTGGTTTGGGTGAGCAGCGGGGCTGTGACGTTTGGGTGGTGATCTTTTTGGAATGGTTTATGGTGGAAACGTGGAGGTGTGAAATGTTTCGTAAACGATGGGGTTGAAATGGGAAGTGGTTGGTTGTGGAAAATGCCTTTATTTACGAAAAGTGTTTTGATTTATGAAAAGTGTTTTGATTATGAAAAGTGTTTTGAAGTAAAAGGTGTTTTCAAATGCGGAAATGTTTTGTGTTTGGAAAGGGTTTTATGTGTGGAACTTTGAAATAAATGAATGATGGAATGTTGTATGGTTGTGATAATCTTTTGTAAATGAAATGGCATGTGGTTGCTTGCGTTTTACCTAACCTTGGTTGTGGATGGCAGGGATATGTTTGTGAAAGGTTTTTTCTGGATGATAGTTTCCCAGTAGTAATAATTTTGTAAAACCATTGCATGAAACATGAAAACCTAAATGGGGTTGGGGGATGATTTTTTGGTTGTTGATGCATGCTTCGTGGTAGCAGTGCCGAGGCACATGCTCAGTTTCTCTTTTTAAGAAGCCATAGGATGGGCTGTGTGTTTGGTATATGTATATATATAATTGTATCTTTGTGTTTTGTCGCACCACACCCATGTCAAGCACCTAGTGCCGAACACTCCCATTTTATGGGAGAGGGTGTTCCCCCTTAGTTACTAGCTCTTTCTTGCTCCTTCTTCCATAGGCTATGATGGCTTGAGGTGACCTTACACCCAAGACTCTTCGGGTAGGTCTCGGAGGCTGTGATTTCTTGAGGCGACCTTTAGCCCAAGACTCTTCGGGAAGGCTTACCGTTCCCAAGAACCTTCGGGATGAGGCCCAGGTGTCTGCGGGCGGGTTAGTGGTTGTGGCCCAGGTGTGTGCTGGCAAGATGCGTGGTTGTGTGGCCCAGGTGTATGCGGGTGGGATGCGTGGTTTGGCCTAGGTGTGTGCGGGCGGGAAGAGTGTGGTAGCATCAGGACGTTTGCCGTTAGGAAGAGCAGCATCTAATTAAGTGGGAAATGGTGTAGGGTACCCAATAATTTTGTTCTATATATAAACTAAACTTGTTTGTGTTACTTGGTGAGTGTGACCAGTGAGGCTGGGTGGATAGTTTTCCCTTGTTAGTTTCTGGTTCTTCTGTTATCTCACGGGACTTTAGGGTGTCTCCCCACTTGTGCACGAGAGCTTTAGGTTCTCTACTGAGTATACTTGTATGCTCACCCTATGTTGTTTCAGGTTTTCAGGAGGACTACCAGGGCTGTGCGGGACCCTACTAGTCAGGCAGTGGGAGCTGTGCAGTTGCTATTTTCATGTTTTTCTTTTGGTACTGTACTCACTTGTACTTTCAGCTTATTTGTACTTGTACCTGTTTCAGTTTATTTATACATGCATATGGGACTGGTTTGGGTTTCTTTTCAGCACCTTGTTCTTTTCTCTTTTTGGTGGTTGACTTGTCCTATTTCCCAATCCAAAATAATAAAAAGGGTAATGCCTCCCATATTTGTGTAAACTCATACCCTTGGTGCTAGTCGCCACCCTGGGGCCTACTGGAGGCGGGACTCGGGGGTCATTATCTCCCTTTCACGATTACCAGCTCAGGAGGGGCATCTTTGATGGAAGGGGGCCGTGACATCTACTTTCCCTCATAATATTTAAAATCGTGAGGTTTTTGGTTTATATCCATCTCTTTAAATCGATGATATATTCACATTAAGGATTGGGAACATTGTTTTGATCTTTTGAATACAAGTTATTAATCATCACTGTATACTTTTCGATATTATTGATTTCATTGGACATTTTAGTGTCCAAGAATCCTCCATGATGTGGTGATGTCACATGGTCTACCCATAATTATGGATAATGAAATAGAAGATGAAAGGTAATGGAAATTATCTATGTTATTTTATTGAAATTGATTTATATTTAACAAAGGTAGTTAGAGTATTCTAATCTACTAATTTTGATGAGTATGGGTTAAAGGTAGTATATAAACATTTTCCAAAACACAATCTTTAATGTGGGGTAATTGTCCATGATAGGGATGGTTACATGAGAATTATGGTTTGTGATTTGTGTTCTTCCCGTGTTCATGATAAAAATAGGTGGATTAAGAATGTCTTGAAGTCATCTCACCTTAGTCCAGGTGAAGAGATTCATGAGTGTGGTGTTTCTTGTGAACCAATTATTGTAAATGAAGAAAATACAGATGACTAGAATAATGTAGATGAAGTAGTGTAGACTGATGATGAAGCTATTCATGATAATTTCATTCAAGAAAAAAATGAAGACCATGCGGCTCAATAGCTTATCGCATAGCCAAACAATGTTGATGATGTTGTGATGGACAATGATGCAGTATAAGAAAGAGTCATTGTAATCAAATTTATGAAACCATAGTGGTAGAGCCACATAATTCCATTGAAACGCATGGGAAATGCTCTAATTTGAATAAGTTATGGTCGGGCATTTTGTTGATAAAGAGATCAATGAATGTGAGCAGTCTCTAAGAACAATCTAGATGATTCTAAAAACTATACTCATGAATGAATCTGCTCTGCCAAAAAGGTTATAATTTATTGAGAGGGAAGGTGTTACACAAAATAAAGATAAGTAGATTCTATATAATGAAGGGTTTAATATGATTTCAAGGAAATTTGGTTTCCAACATGAATCACCTAATGTTTCTGAACAAAAAAATGGTTTGGAAATTGCCACTGAGGTTTAATAGTTTTATAGTTCTTGATTATCTTAATGATATTGCAAGTCATGGATATAATGATATGGATACTACTTAAAAGGGTGACCATGATGTGACTATGAATCAGTAGACTTGGAGAATGGGTAGGCACCCAAAGGGTCATGGCTACAGACGTGGCCAATACGATGTTACTCAAGGGTATGAATGAGGTGGTTCCTCTATATCATCCAGACTCACGCCTGAGCAGTTGGCTCTTATGGAAAAGTACAATGAACTTTTCATCTTGGTAACCATTCGGCCATATTGGGAATATGCTGATGTCGATGACTATGATCAAGAATCAATCGTGATTATGGAAATGTTTGATGTCTTGTTTCTCGAATGTCAGGGGTCGTTCCTTTGTTTTCTATCATTCTCCTCCTCATGTACTTGTTATCATTTCTTCAATATGAATAAATGTTTTAAGAGATCTAGCTCCTATCTAGACGTTTATTTATCTAATTAATATATATTAAATTGAAATAATACGATTAATATATATTTATTTATTGATATGTAATAATATAATTAATATTTATTTTTAATTATATCCTTAACTACATTATTAGTTTTATTTATGTTTTTTTTCATATTTATTAATATAATTATTGTACATATGTAATAATATAATTAATATATTATAATATAATTAAAAATATAATAATATAATTTATCAGTAATAATATATTTACTATGTAATTATATAGTTTATGTGGAACAATATAATTACTAGGTGATGATTCTGATCATAACTCTAATCCCGATTATGTTGACGCTTGAGTTTCCGTTTTTTCCTTTTGACTGTGGGATTGCCCTTTTGGTATAATTAATATGTAATAATATAATTAGCAATAATAAGTGGCTTCACCTCGATCCTTTTTGGTATAATTAATATGAAATAATATAATTAGTAATATAATTAATATTTTCATTCATATTTATTAATAAAATTATTTTAAATATTTAATAATATAACATATATTTATTAATTGTTTTAAAATATAATTAATATCAGCTGGTTTATTAATATAAAATAATATAATTAATAATTATTCTCAACTATATTTTTACCTACTTTATAAATACTATTATTTATATTTATATTTTCATTTAATGTCCATAATTTCATTATTAAAATTTAGTATCATGCAAAATTATTATTAATATGTAATAATATATTTAATATTAATTAATATATAATAATATTTAAAATCATGTATTTATTAATAATTTTATATAGATAATTATATATGTATATTATAAATTTGGAGGAGGAATGGGGGTGGGGCGTTGGAATTTGGGGTGTGGGGGGAAACGCCACATGATGTGGAATTTTTGGCTTCCATTACAACGTGTCAATTAATTTGGTTATTTTTATACCCACTTTACAAATTAAATGAAACCTAAACCCATTTTATTTTATAATTAAACTAAAAAAACATGTCTGAAAAAATATACCCCTATGTAGTGTTCTAAATTAGGGGTAAGATAGAGAACAAAACATTTCCATTTACGAGGTTTAAATAAAAAAACAAAAGATTAAACATGTATAGAGAGATAAATTAAATGTTTTAAAATGCTAATATGAGTCAAATGATATATTATTGATTTAAAATCAACATTTCTATCCCATTTAATTTTTAACTCGTAACTTTAATACAATTCTTTTATATTTTGAGATATTATTTTAACTACCCTAACTCGTTTAATTAATTAGATGCTTATTATTTTTAATTTGAAAATTTATTTTTAATTCTATAATCAATTGATATAAAAAAACAAAAAAATCATATTTTTATTAACCTTTTAAAATAAATATTCATTCAATTACAAACAATTAATTTAATGGGTTTAGATTTTTGATTTAATTTATTAATTTAAATTGAATAATATTCAAAATCCATAAAAATTTAAATTGTTTCTCTATTTTTTAAAAGTAAGTTAACAGATTAATAATAATTAAAAAATAAGGGTGGTTACATCCTTATTAATTCTTCTTATAAATAAAGGATTTGAATTTCTAGCATTTATAGCTATTAAAGGATGTGTCGAATGTTTGGTGAGGGAAAGGCATAAAAAAGGAAATAATTGGATGATGCGACTATGTAAGGTTGGAGGATATGTTTTCAAAATACAATCATTCCACTGTGATTACTATACCCCTCCTTGAAGGATGATGATAATGAATATGTTCAAAAGATGGATTATTGTAGTCTGGAAAAAATAGGATGTCACTAAACATACCCCAATCCCACCATCAGATAACAATGTGATGCCCACCATTCTACATGGTCAACGATTCTCGTCCAAAGTGGTTTCTCCAGTGATGGGAGGATCACAATACTTTTATCCTGGCAGGCATTTTCTAATAGTCTCCTTCGCTTGGGAACACTCTCTCAGGGTGCCCAAGCATGGAGATCATGGACATACCCCATCTCCGGCACCAGACCACCCTGTTGTGCCTCACATTATTGCAGAATGGTTCTCAGAAACTGTCCAATTACTGGATTTTAGCTTACCCATTCTACGTGGTCAGAGATTCTCATCAAAAGAGGTTTCTCTGGTTAATTGAGGACCACACAACATGTATCATGATGGGATGTTTTCAATAGTCCCCTTCGCCTGGGAACACTCTCCCAGGTTACTCAAGCTAGTATATCCTGAACATATCCCAACTCTTATTCCAAAAAACCCTATTGTGTCTCATATTTATGTGGAAAGGTTCATGTAAATTGGTTATATACTGGATATTAGATGACCCATTCCATGTGGTCGTAGATTCTCATCAACAGTGGGTTCTCTGATGACGGATGCATCACACAACTATTTCCATGATAGGCAGTTTCTAGCCATCCACTTCACGTTAGATCACTTCTGTCACGTCCCGCCCTCGGGGTCCGTGCCGTGACTACCCCAAGCCCACCTTCCATAGGCCAGGGGCTGGCGACTAGCACCAAGGCGTAAATCCCGGTAAAAAGGGAAGGCATTGCCTTTGTAAAGTAAACAAACATCACAGAGTAAGCAAGCGGAAAGTAAACACTAAGCAAAAGCAGAGTACAACTGAATGTGCGGAAAAGTAAATGGGCCAGTATACAAACCCAAACTGAAAGTAAAGTACAACTCAAAAGGGAAAATAGCAACTGAAAAGTAAAAGCCGCTACACCGAGCTGTCCACTGGAAATCCCACCTGAAGGGTGGGTACAGATAGCTCCACTACTCCACGGGTCCCGCCATCCGCTCCGAGCACGTCCCGCCCAGTGGTCCACCTCCAGGTATCGTCCTGCTCTGCAAGCCTCAGCTAAGATCAACGTTGTCCGTCATCTGCAACCAACACAATGTAGTGCGGGCAAAGCCCGTGCAGGGGTGAGTATAAGCTACTCAGTAGGGAACCTGAGGCCCCTGAAGGTCTCTCGAATCCACAAAGGATAAACCACGAAGAAAGGTACAATCACGAAGTAACAACCGACACTGCTTAGGTATATGCCCATACATATACCTAAGTCATCAAATTCAAATACGCTCCAACCTCTAAGCCCAAGTACAACTCAGTCCACACAGGAAAGTAAACGTATTCTACACAGGAAAGCAAAACGTAATCCACACAGGATAGCACAACACAATCCACACAGGAAAGCAATAGGATTCAGCTCACACAGGTATACTTCTTCGAAAGATGATAAAGATGATATCTGATCCATCTAAGTCGTCGGACCCACGAAGGATCGATAGGTAACTAACCCCCACAAAGGACCCACACAGGATCGGGCCAACATAGGACCTGTAGGCGCTGGTTCACACAGGACCGCTGAGCGCAAAGACCCACACAGGATCGGACCCACACAGGATCGGGCCCACACAGGACCTGTAGCAATGATCCACGTAGGATCGCTGAGTGATGTAGTCGTCGTCGTCGAATCTACACAGGAACTCTATACTGTCGTCGTCGCAGTCACAGTAGCAGTAGCAGTAGTAGTCACAGTAACAGTCGCACCCACCACTAGGGTTCCCGCACACAGCAAGCTCGTATAGGAGGATCCGCTCCACGAGCCGAGAGGCTGATACATCAACTGTCAGAAAGTCCAGAGTTGATGTATCCAAAAGTTCCGTATCGTCAACAGGAACTCAACGCAATAGACGCCGCGTCGATCGGACGCTCGGTCTGAGAGTTATTGGCATTTTCGTCCCCGGGGCCCGGTTGGTTTTTAAGGCCAAACCAACCCGACCGTACTCCACCTGCGTCCAAACCTCGGGCGAAGTATGCCAAAAGATCCGTATCACTAAGAGGAACACAACAAAGCTGACGGCACATCAATCGGACGTCCGTAGCTCAAGATATGAGTGTTTCCGCTCCGAAGGCCCGGTTGGTTTCGTGAACGAACCAACCCTACCGAAATCAAAGTATTCCGAAACTTTGAGTGCGATATACCGAAACGACGGTCCCGATCCAAGGATCGCGTTGCCGCAGACGGTTCGTCAATCAGAGGTCCGTGGCTCCTGTTATGGCCAAAAGACCGAATCCGTCTCGAAAACGGGGGGTCCGGGTCCGGGCCGACCCGGCACGGCCGGCGGCGGACCGGCGCGGCGGCGCGGTCCGGCGCGGCGACGCGGCCCGGCCGGCGGCGGCGCGGCCTGGCACCCCTTGGGTCACGCGCGGGGGGCTAAGCCCCCGCTTCCAGCATGGCGGCGCGGCTTTTAGCCGCGCCATTTTGTGAACCGGCCCCCCTTCGAGGGGGCCTGCTTGGGGGAAACCGGGGGGCCGCCTGCCCCCCTCAAAGAAACCGCCCCCCCCCCCCCCCCTCATAAATGGGGGGGGGTTTGAGAGTTGACCGGGGGAATTTATTCCCCCGGTCTTTGACCTTCCGGGCAGCCACCTGGCCGGCCGGTTTTTCTCCAACGGGACCGGCAAGCCAGTCCCCATCCGGTTTCCGACGCCGGCGGCCCGGTGTGCCGCCGGTCTTCCCGTCTCGCTGTGGCCCGGAACAGGCCGCGGTGTTCGTCGTCCGGCGCGGTACATCGGCACCGCGCCCCTCCGCCGCGCCTTCGTTTCCCTTCGACACGGCACGACGGCGTCGCGTTCTTGATGATCCTTCCACGGCGCGGCGTGACTGCGCCGCGCAATATAAGCGTGCGATTATCCGCGTGGTGCGACGGCACCACACCATCTTTTTTCATCCACAATATAAATCAACAAGAACAACGGAGGGGGTTCGGTCCTGTTCATGCGGTCCGGCCCCCTCACGTTAAATGATAACACAGATTTAAATATCCTCACTTTAGTAATGCCAGAACCACGAACAAGAATAAATAAATAAACAATTAACAACAACCCCTACCTTGGGTTCAAGTTCGATGATCGTCAACGACCTGTGGAAGACAACGTTGCGGAGGTCGGGCGTCGCGGTAGTCGTTCGTCAAATCTGATGACGAAGAGGTACGTCCGAAGAGGTACGTCGTTGGCGAATCTTCGTATGCCGACGAAGGAAGTCCGAGGAGGAAGCAGTGTTCCCTTTCGTTGACACGGAAGACGAAGAAGAGAGGAGCGGTGTTCTTCGTCGGAGCTTGAGCGTTCTTCGTCAAAGCTTGAGCGTTCTTCGTCAAAGTTTGAAGAAGGAGGAGATGAACCCAAAAAGCTCTCAAGATGGCTAAACAATTCTAACCAAATAAAATAAGATAGAGTCTTATTTTATTCACAAACTTAACAAATTGAATTTCAAAGGTTTGAAATTCAAATAAGTTAACTCCAAAATTAAATGAAAAGTTGTCATGTCATTTAAAGAGGGGTTAAAGGGAGTTTGAGAGAAGATGGAAGGATAGGTTCATGTGGGCCCACCACACTTAATCCTCTCAAGGGAGGTTAAGTGGGTGTGGGTCCCACCTCTAACTTCCATTGAGAGAAGTTAACCAACAAAAGTAAAATAAAAATTGTTCCACATTTTTATTCAACTTTTTATAATTCTCCCCAAAACTAACTTTCGTCCCGCAATAAACGCAACTTCGGAAAAGGTCTCCTTAAGAGAATATCGGCATTGTGAGTTCATCGGTGTCCTCGGATTTCAATTCCGAGCACCGGATCAAAAGTTAGAAATTCCCGCTCGTTCGTTCACTGAACATACCCGAGCCAAACTTTGGAAATTGATTCCGGGCACACTGGGCCTCGGAATGAGGTGTCGTCAGAAACCGCACTCTTGTAAAATTCCAAAGAAAATTAAGAAAAAATTTCCCTTGAATTTTACTGGTCTTTACAATACTCCCACCTCAGGGCTTTACGTCCCCGTAAAGATACATCAAAAACTAGGGAAACAAATGAGGGTACTGAGCACAATCTGAGCCTCCCGCTCCCATGTGCTCTCCTAGAGATTCCCATGCTGCCATCTGATGCGCACAAGAGGAATCGATCGCCCATGCAGGACCCGCTCCTGTCGATCCTCTATCTCCACCGGGACCTCCGTAAAAGTCGCCCCATCGTCAACGTCAAACTCCCCATGGTCAATGATGTGCGTCGGTTCGTGCACGTATCTCCTCAGCTGAGATACGTGGAAGACGTCGTGCACCCGGGGCAACTGAGGTGGCAGAGCCAGGCGATAAGCCACCTCGCCAACCCTGCTGAGGACTTAGAAGGGTCTGATGAAGCGCAGAGATAACTTTCCACCTCACCCAAATCTCCGAATACCACGTTGAGGTGAGACCCGCAAGAAGACATGGTCGCCATCCTCAAACTCCAGTGGCCTCCGCCTCCTGTCAGCATATGACTTCTGCCAGCTCTGAGCTGTCCCCATCCGCTCCTGGATGACCTGGACCTTCTCTGTCGTGGCCTGGACCATCTCCGGTCCCACAAGTGCTGACTCCCCAGGGTCTTTCCAGCACAAAAAAGATCTACAAGGTCGGCCGTACAATGCCTCGTACGGTGCCATTCTTATGATGGAGTGGTAGCTGTTTTTGTACGCAAACTCCACCAAGGGTAGGTGGTCCTCCCAACTACGACCAAAGTCGAGGACACATGCACGGAGTATGTCCTCGAGATTCTGAATGGTCCTCTCCGTCTGACCATCCGTCTGAGGGTGAAAGGCTGTGCTCGGATGTAGCTATGTCCCGAATGCCTCCTGTAACCCCTTCCAAAGCCTGGAAGTAAAGCAAGCATCTCGATCGGAGACGATAGATGATGGCACACCGTGGAGCCGCACAATCTCCTGAACGTAGAGACTTCCCAAGATCTCCACAGATCCCTGCTCTCTAATGGGTAAGAAGTGTGCCGACTTGGTGAGTCGGTCAACAATCACCCATATGGAGTCGTGACATCTGGAAGTGCGTGGATGTCCAGTCACGAAGTCCATAGATATGCCGTCCCACTTCCACTCTGGAACCTCCAAGGTCTGTACCAAGCCCGCTGGTACCTGATGCTCTGCCTTCACCTGCTGGCAGGTGAGGCATTGAGAAACGAACTCTGCTACTGCCTTCTTCATGCCTGACCACCAGTGCTGTCGTCTGAGGTCCTGGTACATCTTCGCCACTCCAGGATGTACCGCCAAAGGAGAAGTGTGAAACTCTCTCAGCACTTCCTCTCGTAAAGCGACTGGTACCATGGTACGTCCTCTGAAAAGGATGTCGTGCTCTGCTCCAAGGGAGAAACCATCAGGTTCCTGTCCCGAGGATATCTGTGCACTCCGTGTCTCACAGTCAGCGTCCTCACGTAGTGCCTCTCTGACCCACTACAGTAGTGGAGGGGTGACTGTGAGAGACTGGAGGAAGGCTGCTCCATCTCTATCCGTGAAGGATATCTGTAAAGAGGTTAGCTGCTTCGTCGCCTCCTCAAGTAGCTGAATTCCCGTCCTCCTGCTGAGGGCATCGGCTACTACGTTCCCATTCCCAGGAGTATAGACTATCTCAAAGTCATAGTCCTGGAGGAACTCGAGCCATCGCCGTTGTCTCAGGTTCAGGTCCTTCTGCAAGAAGATATACCTGAGACTCTGATGATCAGAAAAGACTGTAAAGTGCTCGCCCATGAGATAGTGTCGCCATGTCTTCAGAGCGAAGTCCACTACTGCTAACTCCAGGTCATGGGTAGCGTAGTTCTGCTCATGCGACCTGAACTGACGTGATCCATAGGCGATCACTGCCCGCTCCTGCATCAGAAGACATCTGAGTCTGGTCCCTGATGTATCGCAGTAGACTACGTACCCTACTCCCTCCTCAGGCAACCTCAAGATAGGTGCGCTAGTCAATCTCTGTCTCAGCTCCTGGAAGCTCTGCTGACATCTGTCTGACCACACGAAGGGTTTCCCCTTCTTCGTCAAAGCTGTGAGTGGTGCCGAAACTCTAGAGAAGTCTGTCACGAATCTCCGATAGTATCCAGCTAGTCCCAAGAAACTCTGAACCTCAGTCACGCTCCTGGGTGGCTCCCATGCTAACAGAGCCTCGATCTTCGCAGGATCCACTGAAACTCCCGCCTCAGAGATAACGTGTCCCAAGAAGTAGACCTCACGTATCCAGAACTGGCACATTGAGAGCTTACCATAAAGCTGGTTCTCTCAGAGTGTGTCTAGTACAACTCTCAAGTGATAAGCGTCCTCCTCCTAAGTCGTAGAGTAAATCAGAATGTCGTCGATGAAGACCACGACAAACCGATCGAGTTATGGCTAAAAGATCCTGTTCATGAGAGCCATGAACACTGATGGAGCATTGGTTACACCGAAATGCATGACCAAGAACTCATAGTGGCCATACCGACATCTGAAGTTTGTCTTCTGCACATCCTCGTCTCGGACTTTGAGCTGATGATAGCCTGACCTGAGGTCTAAATTCGAGAACCATCGTGCTCCCTTGAGCTGATCAAAGAGGTCATCAATACTCGGTAGCGGATACTTGTTCCTCACTGTCACCTGGTTCAAGCGATGATAGTCAACACAAAGCCGCAGGCTCCCGTCCTCCTTTTTGGCGAACAATATCGGGGAAACCCAGTGTGAAACACTGGGTCAGATGAACCCCTTGCCCTACAAGTCCTCCAACTGTACCCGTAGCTCTCGAAGCTCGGTGGGGGCCATCCGATATACTGGAGTGGATATCGGGGCTGTCCCGGGGTACAAGTCAATATAAAAGTCTACCTCTCTGTGAGGAGGTAGCCATGGAACGTCGTCGGGAAAAAAGTCAACAAACTAATCCACCACTACAGGAAAACCAGGACTCCGCACGTCAACTGCTCCAAGGATGAGGCTAGCCAACTGATGAGTGAGGGGCTGTCCTCTCCTCCGCGGAAGTCCATCCTGTGCTGCAAAGGCTCCCTTATCGCCGGTGAAGGTGAACCTTCTCCCATCGGTGCGTACACATCGCACCTTGTGCCTAAAACAGTCAATTTGTGCATGGACCGTAGATAGCCAATCCATGCCCAAGATGACGTCGTAAGGCCTCGACACTGCTACAAGAAGATCCCAGCCAAAGCTCTCGCCTCCTAGAGTGAGCTCACACTGCCGGCACCAGTGCGTAATCGTCGAGTCTTCTCCCGAAGGAGTCTCTAGCCGTAAGGATCGAGCCAACGGCTCTGTTGGAATCTCCGAGCTCCGAACAAGGGCAGCGGCTATGAAAGAGTGACTCGCTCCTGTGTCTATAAGTACTGCAGCAAGGGTGGAATAGACACAGATAGTACCTCGAATCATCTCGGGTGCGCCGTGGTCGTAGGCCTCTGCTGCCTAGAGCTGTGTCTGTCTCTGCCCGCCAGCTCCCTGTGGTCGGGGTGGACCTCTTGGTGGTGGTGGTGGCAGAGCCTCAAAGCGTCGCCCACCACCGGCTGCTTGTCCAGCTCCTCTGCCTCGTCCGCCTCCTCCCTGCGGACCGTCACGGTCGACCCTCTGCCTCTGCCTCGGTGGTCCCTCAACCGACTGCTGCTCCTCGGCACGGCAGGTCGGGCAGTCACGAGCCATGTGGCCCTGCCCGCCACACGAGTAGCACTGTCTGCCTCTCGAAAGACTGGCTACTCGATGTGTGCCCCGCACTGCTGAGCCAGTTCCCTGAGGTAATCTGCCCGAAGGTTTGGTCTGTCTGGACCCCTGAGTAATTCGTCGACTGCCTGCTGCAGATGACTCTGCCACGTGCCGCCTTGCGGTGGGTCGCTGCGCTGGTGTAGACTCAGCAAGGAAGCTCTCGATCACAAGGGCCCACTCCAGTACTCCTGTCTGAGTCGGCATGCTGAGGGAGATCAGCGATGCCCTGATCTCGTGTCTCAAACCCTGCTCGAAGGTCCGGTCCCGGATGAATGGGTCACGTACCATGTCGGTCGAGTAGCGTGAGAGATTAGTAAATCTCACCGAGTACTGAGCGACCGTCATGCTGCCCTGCCGCAGCTGAAGAAGCTCCTGGATACGCACCGCACGAAGGGTGGCTAGGACGAACTCCAAGCGGAAGAGGCTCTCAAAGTCCGTCCAAAGTAGATATGCCTCATCGTGCACCTGGAGCATCAAGATCCACCATCGTCCTGCTACTGCGTGTAGTAGGCTCGCAGCGAGGATCACCATGAGGTCTGATGGTGTCCTCACTAGCCTAAACACACGTACCACTGCCTCCAGCCAGTCCTCGGCTTCCTGGGGATCCGTCTCCCCACGAAACCTAGGTGGTCGCTGGCGCTGAAACTCATGCAGTGCGCTGAGGCGACGTGCATCGTCAGCGGCTGGTGCTGGAAGCATCGGGGGCTCGGCGGGTAGAGCTACCGCCGGTGCCACTGCTGACAAAGGGCCCTGCACCGAGGCCTCGTCGCTCGGTGGGCTGTAGTCACACTCGTCTCTCGGAACCCTACCTGGCTGCCGTCATGGGGCCATCCTGAAAAGGAAACAGGTGTGCCACGGTCAGAACAATATACCTGGTGAGCTGATATAAGTAATCACAAAGAAAACTTTGAAACACACACGCAATCAATGTTTTCGTTCATTAAGTCAGGAATCAGAAGTCAGGGTCCTAGTGTACGGATACGTCGGCCACCGCACCAACACTGGACTCCCTGGACTGATAACCACACTCAATACGCTAAACATTATTTCTTAACATAGAAAAGATCAGAGTTCGCAGAAGAACTGAACTCCTCTGATACCAATTTGTCACGACCCGCCCTCGGGGTCCGTGCCGTGACTACCCCAAGCCCGCCTTCCATAGGCCAGGGGCTGGCGACTAGCACCAAGGCGTAAATCTGGGTAAAAAGGGAAGGCATTGCCTTTGTAATGTAAACAAACACCACAGAGTAAACAAGCGGAAAGTAAACACTAAGCAAAAGCAGAGTACAACTGAAAGTGCAGAAAAGTAAACGTGCCAGTATACAATCCCAAACAGAAAGTAAAGTACAACTCGAACGGGAAAACAACAACTGAAAAGTAAAAGCCGCTACACCGAGATGTCCACTAGAAATCCCACCTGAAGGGTGGGTACAGATAGCTCCACTGCTCCACGGGTCCCGCCGTCCGCTCCGATCACGTCCCGCCCAGTGGTCCACCTCTAGGTACCGTCCTGCTCTGCAAGCCTCAGCTAAGATCAACATTGTCCGTCTTCTGCAACCAACACAACGTAGTGTGGGCAAAGCCCGTGCAGGGGTGAGTATAAGCTACTCAGTAGGGACCCCGAGACCCCTGAAGGTCTCTCAAATCCACAAAGGATAAACCACGAAGAAAGGTACAATCACGAAGTAACAACCGACACTGCTTAGGTATATGCCCATACATATACCTAAGTCATCAAATTCAAATACGCTCTAACCTCCGAGCCCTATTACAACTCAGTCCACACAGGAAAGTAAACGTATTCCACACAGGAAATCAAAATGTAAACCACACAGTATAGCACAACACAATCCACACAGGAAGACAACATGATTCAGCTCACACAGTTATACTTCTTCGAAAGACGATAAAGATGATCTCTGATCCATCTATGTCGTCGGACCCACGAAGAATCTATAGGTAACTAACCCCCGCAAAGGACCCACACAGGATCGGGCCCACATAGGACCTCTAGGCGCTGGTTCACACAGGACCGCTGAGCGCAAAGACCCACACAGGATCAAACCCACACAGAATCGGGCCCACACAGGACCTGTAGCACTGATCCACGTAGGATCACTGAGTGCTGTAGTCGTCGTCATCGAATCCACACAAGAACTCTGTACTGTCGTCGTCGCAGTCACAGTAGCAGTAGCAGTAGTAGTCGCAGTAACAGTCGCAGCCAACACTAGGGTTCCCGCACACAGCAAGCTCGTACAGGAGGATCCGCTCCACGAGCCGAGAGGCTGATACATCAACTGTCACAATGTCCAGAGTTGATGTATCCAAAAGTTCTTTATCGTCAACAGGAACTCAACGCAATAGACGGCGCGTCGATCGGACGCCCGGTCTGAGAGTTATTGGCATTTTCGTCCCCGGGGCCCGGTTGGATTTTAAGGATAAACCAACCCGACCGTACTCCACCTACGTCCAAACCTCGGGCGGAGTATGCCAAAAGATCCGACTCACTAAGAGGAACACAACAAAGCTGACGGCACGACAATCAGACCTCCATAGCTCAAGATATGATCGTTTCCGCTCCGAAGGCCCGGTTGGTTTCGTGAACAAACCAACCCGGCCGAACTCAAAGTATTCCGAAACTTTGAGTGCGATATACCGAAACGACCGTCTCGATCCAAGGATCGCGTTTCCACAGACGGTTCATCAATCGGAGGTCCGTGGCTCATGTTATGTCCAAAATACCGAATCCGTCTCGAAAACGGGGGGTCCGGGTCCGGGCCGACCCGGCCCAACCCCCCCCCCCCCCCCCGGGTCGACCCGACCCGGGTCCGACCCGGCCCGGCCGGGGGCGGACCGGCGCGGCGGCGCGGCGCGGCCTGGCGCCGCTGGGGTCACGCGCGAGGGGCTAAGCCCCCGATTCCAGCATGGCGGCGCGGCTTTTAGCCGCGCCATTTTGTGAACCGGTCCCCCTTCGAAGGGGCCTTCTTGAGGGAAACCGGGGGTCCGCCTACCCCCCTCAAAGAAACCGCCACCCTCATAAATGGGGGGGGGTTTATAGTTGACCGGGGGAATTTATTCCCCCGGTCTTTGACCTTCCGGCCGGCCACCCGGCCGGCCGGTTTTTCTCCAACGGGACCGGCAAGCCGGTCCCCTTCCGGTTTCCGACGCCGGCGGCCCGGCGTGCCGCCGATCTTCCCGTCTCGCCGCGGCCCGGAACCGGCCGCGGTGTTCGTCGTCCGGTGCGGTGCGACGGCACTGCGACCCTCCGCTGCGCCTTCGTTTCCCTTCGACGCGGCGCGACGGCGTCGCGTTCTTGATGATCCTTCCATGGCGCGGCGCGACGGCGCCACGCAATATAAACGTGCGATTATCCGCGTGGTGCGACGGCACCACGCCATCTTGTTTCATCCGCAAGATAAATCAACAAGAACAAAGGAGGGGGTTCGGCCGTGTTCATGTGGTCCGGCCCCCTCACGTTAAATGATAACACATATTTAAATATCCTCACGTTAGTCATGCCAGAACCACAAACAAGAATAAATAAATAATCAATTACAAAACAACCCCTACCTTGGGTTCAATTTCGAAGATCGTCAACGACCTATGGAAGACAACGTCGCGGAGGTCGGGCGTCGTGGTAGTCGTTCGTCAAATCTGATGACGAAGAGGTACGTCCAAAGAGGTACGTCGTTGGCGAATCTTCGTATGCCGACGAAGGAAGTCCGAGGAGGAAGTGGCGTTCCGTTTCGTTGACACAGAAGACGAAGAAGAGAGGAGCGGCGTTCTTCATCGGAGCTTGAGCGTTCTTCGTCAAAGCTTGAGCGTTCTTCGTCAAGGATTGAAGAAGGAGGAGAAGAACCCAAAAATCTCTCAAGATGGCTAAACAATTCTAACCAAATAAAATAAGATAGAGTCTTATTTTATTCACAAACTTAAAAAATTGAATTTCAAAGGTTTGAAATTCAAATATGGTAACTCCAAAATTAAATTACAAGTTGTCATGTCATTTAAAGAGGGGTTAAAGGGAGTTTGAGAGAAGATGGAAGGTTAGGTTCGTGTGGGCCCCACCACACTTAATCCTCTCAAGGGAGATTAAGTGGGTGTGGGTCCCACCCCTAACTTCCTTTGAGAGAAGTTAACCAACAAATGTAAAATAAAAAGTGTTCCACATTTTTATTCAACTTTTTATAATTCTCCCCAAAACTAACTTTCGTCCCGCAATAAACACAACTTCGGAAAAGGTCTCCTTAAGCGAATATCGGCGTTGTGAGTTCATAGGTGTCCTAGGATTTAAATTCCGAGCACCAGATCAAAAGTTAGAATTTCCCGCTCGTTCTTTCACTGAACGTACCCTAGCCAATCTTCAGAAATGGATTCCGGGCACACTGGGCCTCGGAATCTGGTGCCGTCAGAAACCGCGCTCTTGTAAAATTCCAAAGCAAATTAAGAAAAAATTCCCATTGAATTTTACGGGTCTTTACAACTTCCCTAAAATACATAAGGAGAACCCGAATGTATCCCATCTCGGGGATTGAAGCAACGTTCACCTCCCATAAAATCAGGCTCTATTAATAACATCAGAGATTCATGTAATCCAACCCATCCTTCATGGTAAAAAATTATCATCCAAAGAGGACTCTCCGGCGGTGAAAGTATGACAGAATGTTTATTATGACCAGGATTGGATGACCCACTACCTAGACTAATGGATGTCAGTGACTCTGAGTCATAGGGTTATCGTGGGGGTGGTGGTGATATATCGGGAGGCAATGAGGTTGGGATACTGGTGATTTAAAACTGGTCCATCACGAAGTAGCATGTGGATGGAGAAGATTGGAGGTTCATGCAACTAACAAAGATGTAAATATAGCTGTGGTTGTTAGGGTTCTGTGACAACATAGGTAGTTGTGGCCTTGGTCGGGTGACACACTTAAGCCAAGAAGGGTTGAAGGGGTCTTGATCGGTGCGGTATACAGGGGGGATGAGCGCCTTGGATGATTTTTTAGTAAGAGTGACGCACTAAAGTGAAGTAGTTTGACGACAGGTATATGGGGTAGATGACTCATCTAGTGTGATTTAGTGCTGGAGGGTGCATTTTTAAATACATGTGGGAAAGGTTCAGTTTTTTGTTGAGTTCACTACTGCCTTGTAATGGTTAGAAGAATAAGACATTTTGATTGTTTCCATCAATAAAAGTGAAACAAATCCCCTAAAAATTTATAAAAATACTGGATTATCATATAATAAATTGACATTATTATATTTTAAAAACAATTATTTTTCGATATATAATGACATTTTTAAGTAAAAAAATTTTATTCAATTTAATAAAATAGAAAATAATTAAATTTTTTAAAAAATATTTTTATTCATTTTAGTAACATTCATAATTTTTATTCAAAATTTTTAATTGCATGGAATATTTTTAAACATATAAGAAAGACTACTTTTTCAGAAAAATTAATCTATTATATTTTTATTATCAAAATTACATATCACTATTTTTTTGAAAAAAGTTTTCATATTAAATAGGAAAGTAAGAAATACATGTTTTAATCTATATATATATATATATATTAATTCTATGATAAAAAATAATACTTTGTGGTTTTTTAACATGTGCTAATTTTTTTCTATCTGACATTATAAATTTTTTTCAGCATGGAGATTATTTTAATGGAAATTCCACTGGAATTTTCTTTGGTTGTTTTATAAGAATTTCTCAATTAAATATATTTATATTTATATACTTATAAATATTTATTTATATAAATAGACTTATAATTATATTTAATATATATATATATATAATAATATTTATAAATATGTAATTATAATTTTATATATTTATAATTATATTTACTATTTATAGCCTTTGAAGGGCCATATGGATTATCTAAAAGTATAATTAAAATTTATATTTAATTATATTATTAATTACTTTATTAGTATTATTTACATTTGTTATCATATTTATTAATATAATTATTGAAAACATGTAATAATATATTTAATTTTTTATTAATATTTATTAATATGTAATAATATAATAAGTATATAATAATATAATTAATAATATAATAAAATAATAAATACGTAATAATATAAATATTATTTAATAATATATTTAGCATGTAATAATATAATTATTGTGTAATAATATAATTAAAATGTAACAATATAATTACAACAAAACATAGAATTGAATCATACACTACCTAACAGGGCAGGTCATAGCCTCCACAAGGGATAAACCACTTATTTTTTTATGGCTCGAAGACCCTATAGACATGGAGTACTATTATTAGTGTTATTATTTAATTGTTTATTACTATTTAAAGTCATTAAGTACTTTATTGGGTCATGCATGAGTCACCGCCATTCGACCAAAATAAACTCCAACCCGGATTCGAACCTAAGTCTCATGCATGACAGGTGATGCAGGGGGTATGATGTAGGCATGATGCAGATGGTGGACATGCACATTTGTGAAGAAAAAATATATTTGCTGGTGGTGGGAATGCAGGCTACATAATTTCTAATGGACTCCACGTAAACAGGGCCTTGAAGCCATAAAAAATGGATAGGTTATCCCTGTGGGGGGTAATGATCGGACCTATCTGGTTGTAAGTGTTGTATTTCTATGTTTCGTTGTAATTGTACCCCAATGTACCTATAATATATATAATGTAATAATATAATTAGTATGTAATAATATATATTATATTTTTATTCATATTTATAAATATCATTATTGTTAATTTGTAATAATATAATTAATATTTGTAAATATATTTTAATAATTATAGAATAATAAATATATTAATATTTATATAATTATAAATATTTATTGTTAGAAATTGATTTATAATTATATATTATTTATTTATATATATTCACATTTAAAAATATATAATTATAATTATATATATATATATACATACATACTCTAAACAACCCGAACTCTTATAGGATTTAACTTATTTTTTGGATAATTTTTTTAATCATATATATGAGAGAACCCTTATAAATAAATAAAATTGTAAATGAATATATTAGATATATATACATATATATTGATATAAATAAAGTAATATAAATAAATATTTATATAAATAATAAATATAAATATAATTATATTTAAAAATATATTTATAATTATGTAACTATAAAACTATCTCAATAAATAAATATTTATTATGATATAAAATTAAATAAAATTATAATTATATAATTAATAAAATATATTTATTATAAATGTAATTATAATTATATAATTATAAATGTTAATTTATTGAGAGATATTTATAATTACATATTGAAAGATATATTTTTAAATATAAATATAAATATACTTATTATTTATAAAAATATTTAGTAATATTAACTTATTTAGATTAATAAATATATATATAAATAATAAATCAATTTTTAATTTTGTTTATTTATAAGGGTTCTCTCAAAACTAAGTTAAAAAAGGAGATTATCGAAAAATAATTTTAAATCTATAAGCTTTCGGGCCATTTGGACAATGTATATATATATATATATTTATAAATATTTAAAATTATAAATATATAATTATAAAAATGAAATATTTTCGATAAATATATATATATATACATATATTAAATATAATAATTAATCAATTTCTATCAATATATAGTTATAATTATATATATATTAATATATTTATTATTATATAATTAATAAAATATATTTATAATTTTTAATTATATTATTACTAATTTAAAATAATTATAATGATAAATATGAATAAAAATAAAAATTATATCATTAAAAACTACTAATATTAGTACTTATTAATTTTATTATTACATATTATTTATATTATTACTAATTATATATATTATAGGTACTTAGGGGTACGATTATAACGAAATAGGGAAGCGAAACACACACAACCCGATAAGGATGGTCATGACCCCCTAGATAACCCATCAATTTTTATAGCGTGATGGCCATGTTGACGTGGAGTCCATTACAACGTCTGTAGCCTAGGTTCAAAGCACCTATAGCTATTTTTTCTTCACAAATGTGAGGGTCCACCGCCTGTATCATGCCTGCATCATACAACCTGTGTCACCTGGCCTCCATCAAACGCAGATTCAAATTTGGGTGGGGGAGAATTCTGGCAGAATGGCGGTGACAGAAGCATGACTGAATAAAGTACATAAGAAAAATTAAATAATAATAAAAATATAAATAATAACACTAATAATAGTACTTCATTCCCACGGGGTCTTCGTGACATCAAATAATATGTGTGTTATCCCTTGGGGGGCTATAACCTACCCAATTAGTTTTTTGTATGTTGCAATTCTTTGTTTCATTGTAATTATATAGTTACATTTTAATTATATTATTACATGATAATTGTATTATTATATACTAATTATATTATTACATATTTATAATATTATAATATTACTAATTATATTATTATATATTTATTATATTATTACATATTAGTAAATATTAGTTATATTATGAAGTATTAAAAAATAATATTTATATTATTACGTATTTACAATAACTGTATTAATAAATATTACTAAAAATTTAAATGAAACTAATAATGTAATTAATAATATAATTAAATATAAATAATTATTATATTATTACAAAGGCCTTCCGGCCGTTTGGTGTATATAAATAATAAATATAATTATAAGTATATAATATTAAAATTATATATTAATAAATATTAATTTATTTGAATAAAAATATATATATTTATATATTTATAAATCTATTTCTATAAATAAATATTTATTGTTGTATAAATATTAATATATTTAAATGAAAAAATCAAATAAACAATCTATTGAATAATCTAGTGAAAATTACACTAGAAATAAAATTCATGATTAATAAAAATTTAACGGCATAAAAAAATACTTCTCTTTTAAAAATACATAAACTATTATTTTTTTCTCATATATTTAATATATATATATATAATGACATGTATTTCATGTTTTCATATTTAATAAAAAAACTATTTCCATTAAAAAACTTTAGCGATATGTAATTTTGTTAATGAAAATATAATAATTTAATTTGTCTCAAAAATAAGAATTTCTTATATGTTTAAAAATATTCCATGCATTTAAAAATATTGATGAAAAATTATGAATATTATTCAATTTATTAAAAATCATTTTTTCTTATAAAAGTAAACTATTTTGACTTTAATTAAATTGAATAAAATATTGTTTACATAAAAAATCATCATATTAACAAAAATAATTTGTTTTACAATATAATAAAATCAATTAATTCTATGATAATCTGGTATTTTTTTAACATGTAAGGGGAAGTGTTTCATTTTTTAAGGAAATAATCAATAGGTATTGTTATTATAACCATTACATGGCCGTAGTAAACCCAATGACAGACTGACCCTAACCCACAAGTATTAAACTATGCACCCTACTGTACAGAATCGAACTAGATGAGTCGTCCACCCCATAGACCCGACATCATCCTTCTTTGCTTCAGTGCATCACTACTTTTCCAATGTCCTCGACGGTGCTCCTCCTAGTAAGATACCAAACCGCTCAATTCCCCGTTGTCCATTCTCGGCTTCAATGTGTCTCCCAACGAATCCCTCCATTCCCTAGTTTGTCACAACACTCTAGCCACCTCAATTGAATATCATCTCCATTAGTTTCATTAATTTCCAATCATCACCGTCCATATGCTACTTCTAGATGGAATAGCTTTCTACCACTGGTATCCCAACCTCTTCGCCTCCCAATATCGTGTCACCTCTCCATGATACCCCTATGACTCTCAGTCATTGACTTCCACTAGTTTGGGTCACTGGTCATCCCAACCTGGTCATAATAAACATTCTTCCATACTTTCACCGCCAAAGAAACCTCTATGGATGAGAATATATTACCCAGCAGGATGGGTAGGCTTGCTTGCTTCTCTGATGTTCTTAATTGAGCCTGATCTGATGGGAGGTGTATGCTACTTTGGTCCCTGAGTTGGGGTATATTCGGGTTCTCCTTGGATAACATGGGGAAGTGTTCTTAGGAGATTGGGATGACTGGAAATTCCTTGTCATGAAAAGAGTTTTGTGATATATCCATTACCGGAGAATCCACTTTTGACGAGAATCACCAACCACGTATAATGGGTTGGCTAATATCAAGTATATAACCTGTTTTTGTGAACCTTGTCGCGTCAATGTGAGGCACAATAGGGTGCTCTGGCACCGGAGTTGGGGTACTTTTAGGATAGACTTACATGGGTACCCCGAGGGAGTGGTCCCAGGCGAAGGGGACTGTTGGAAATTGACCATCATGATATGTTTTTTGAGGTCCTCCCTTCAATAGTGAACCCTCTTTTGACAAGAATCACCGATCACCTAGAATTTCAGGCATCACATTGTTATCTAATGCCGGAGATGGGGTGTGTCTGGTGACGTCATGTTTTCATCGGAATAAAATCATCCATCTTTTTATCATATTCATCATCTTCATCCTCCAATGAGGTCTATATTAATCGCAACATAAGGATTGTTGTTTGATAACATGGCCACTGCCCTTATATACTTGCATCCTCCAATTATTTCCTATTTTTATGCCTTTCCCTCACCAATCATTTTACATATCCTTTTGTAACTATAAGTTCAAGATATTCAAATCCTTTATTTATTACATGAATTAATAAGGAAGAACCAAACCTTATTTTTTAATTATTATTAATCTATTAACATGCTATTAAAAATATTGAAACAATTGAATTAATTTATGTATTTTGAAAATTATTCATATTAAATTTATAAAGGAAATATAAAATCTAATCGGATTAAATTAATTATTTTTAATTAAATGACGTTTTATATTAAAATGATAATAAAATTATGAAATATTTTTCTTTTTTTATATAAATTGATTTTAGATTTATAAATAAATTTTCAAATTAATAATTATAAATATCTCAATAATTAAACGACATTGAGTTGTTAAAATAATATTTCAAAATAAAAAATAATTGGACTAAAATAATGAGTTAAAAATTAAATGGGTTATAAATATTGGTTTTAAATCAATAATCAATCATTTGACTCATATTATCATTTATACAACATCTAATTTCACTATCTATATATTTTAAATCTTTTGGTTTTTTATTTAAACACTCATTAATGGAATTGTTTTGTAGTCTATCTTAGACACAATCTAGAACACAACCTAGGGGTAGATTCTTCATGGCATGTTTTTTTTTTGTTTCTTTTATTTAATAAAATTCGTTTTTGGTTTCATTTAATTCGGTAAATGTGTTTAAAAATCACCAAATGAAGTGAAAATTTCTAAAGGAAGCCAAAAATTCCACATCATATGGCATTTTCCCCCAAACCCGAAATTCCAATACCCCACCCACCCTTCCTCCTCCCCATTTCCAATATATATATAATTCTATATTTATAATAATAAATAAATACATGTATTAATTTATTATTATATATTAATAAATATTAGATATATTATAACATATAAATAATAATATTACCTCTTAATAAATTATAATAATGTAATTAATGAAACCATAGTGGTAGCCCCACTTATTGAAAAAATTAATAAGAAAAAATCCATGAATGTTCAGGGCCATGCCCTTTATTATTACTAATTATGTTTTTACATATTAATTATACCAAAAAGGTAGGCCCACATCAAAATGGAAAAAATAGGAACTCAATCGTCACTATAACCATGATCGGAGTTATGACCAGAATCATCACATAGTAATTATATTATTAGATATTAATTATACTATTACATACTAACAATATTATTTAATATCAATTATATTATTATATTATTAATTATATTGTTATATATATTTATATTATTAAATATTAATAAATATTTATTATATTTTTACATATTAATTATGTTATTACATATGTACATTAATTATATTAATAAATATGTATAAAAAATTAATTATATTATTTCATATTAATTATATTATTGCATATTGAATATATTATTACATATTAATTATTTCATATATATATATATATATGTGTATATATATATATATGTATATAAAAACAAATTATTTGTAATTGTAAAAATATATTTTTATGAACATATTTTAAATTTGTATATAAATATATTAGATATATAATTATATGATTATAAATAATTTTTAAGGGAATATATAAATATATTTTAATAATTATATAATTATAAATATATTTATAAATATATAATAATAAATATTTATTTATACATAGAGATTTATTATTACATAATGATAAATATATTTTTAAATATAAATATAAATATATTAATTATTTATATAATTATTTATTATCATTTATTTATTTATAAAAATAAAAATATTTAAAATTTCATTTATTTATAAGGTTTCTATCATAGTTGAGTTTAAAAAATATATTATCTAAAAATAATTTATAATCTTTAAGAATTTTGGCCGTTTTGACTACATATATATATATATATATATATATAATTTTAAATATATATTTATTAAAATGAATTAATTTTTATAAACACACATATATATATAATTATAATAAATCAATATCTATCAATAAATATGTATAATTATATAAATATTAATATATTTATTATTATATAATTATTAAAATATATTTATAAATATTATTTAAATTAATACTAATTTACAAAAATTATATTGATAAATATGATTAATAATAAAAATTATATTATTCCATACTACATATATGTGTACTTATTAATTATATTATTTCATATTCTTTATATTATATATATTATAGGTACGTAGGGGTCCAATTAAAACAAAAAAGGGAAATGAAACACACATAACATGAGAAGGAAGGTCACGACCCCCCCCCCCTAGGATAACCTGTCCATTTTTATGGATTGATGGCCTTGTGGACATGAAGTCCATTACAAGGTTTGTAGCCTAGGTTCACAACACCTGCATTTATTTTTTTCTTCACTAATGTGATGGTCTATCGTCTGCATCTTGGCTACAACATACATCCTACATCACCTGGCCTCCATCAGACCCGGATTCAAATCTATGTTGGAGCGAATTATAGAAGAATGGTGATGACAGAAGAATGCCCCAATAAAGTACTTAATGAAATTAAATAAAAATAAAAATGTAAATAATAACACTAATAATATTACTTCATGTCCACAAGGTCTTCGGGCCATCAAATAATATGTGGGTTGTCCCTTATGAGGGTATAACCTGCACAATTAGGGAGTGTACATTTCAATTCATTGTTTCATTGTAATTATATTGTTACATTTTAATTTTGTTATTACATGCTAATTATATGATTACATACTAATTATATTATTACATATTAATAATAATATAATATTATTAATTAAATTATTTTATATTTATTATATTATTACATAAGAAATAATATTAGTTATATTATTACTCATTAAAAATATTAATTATATTATTAGGTATTTACAATAACAATATTAATAAATAATACAAGAAATTTAAATAATAATTATAATGTAATTATTAATATATGAAAATTTAAATATTAATTATATTATTACATTGGACTTTCGTCCGTTTGGTGTATATAATATTAAATATAATTTTAAGTATATAAAATTATAATTATATATTTATAAATATTAAATTATTTATATAAATAAATAAATATATATATAAATATATAAATTTAATATAATTATAAATATGTTTCTATAAATTAATATTTATTATTGAATAAATATAAATATATTTAAACGATAAAATCTAGTATAACATTCATTGAAAATTCTAGTGGAAATTCCACTAGAAACAATATTCATTCGTAATAAAAATTATAACGTCATACCAAAAGAATAGTTCTTATTTTAAAAAATATAAACTATTATTCTTTCTCAAATAATTAATATATAATTAAATATATATATAAATATATTAAAATAGGTATTTCTGGTTTTCATATTCAATAAGAAAACTATTTTCCTTTAAAAACAATAACGATACAAAATTTTATTAAAGAAAATTTTATAATATAATTTGTCTCAAAATTAATTATTTCATAAATGTTTAAATATATTCCATGTAATTAAAAACATTGATAACGAATTGTGGATTTTATTCAAATGACTAAAAATATTTTTTTTCTATAAAAAAATAAACTTTTTTGTTGTTAATAAATTGGAAAAATTTCTTTTTCATAAAAAATCATTATATTAGGAAATATAATTGGTTTTACAACATAATAAAATCAATTTAGTATATGATAATCGAGTATTTTTTTTAACATTCAAGGGGAAGTGTTTCTTTTTTTATTGATGGAAACAATCAAAATGTTTTATTCTGATAACGATTACGAGGCAGCAGTAAACCCAATGACAAACTGACCCCAACCCGCGGGTATTAAACAATGCACCCTGCTGCACAGAATCAAACAAGATGAGTCATCTGACCCATAGACCAGACATCAACCTGCTTCGCTTTAGTGCAACCCTCCTTCTCCAATTTCATCGATGGTGCTCATCCTGCTCACATACCCCACCGCTCAATTCCCTTTTGAACTTTCTCAGCTTAAGTGTGACGCCCGATGAAGGCCATAATTGACTATAACGCCACCAAAGCCCATCCACCTAAGTAGTAGTAACATCTCTGTTAGTTTCCTGAACCACCAATCCTCGTCGTCCATATGCTACTTTGGGATGAATAGATTTCCAGCACCAGTATCCCAACCTCTTCACCTCTCGATATCACGCAACCACTCCTTGATACCGCTGTGACTCGGAGTCACTAACATCCCCCAGTCTGGGCCACAGGTAATCCCAACCTGGTTATATTAAACACTCTTCCATACTTTCACCACCGAAGAAACCTTTCTGGATGAGAATATATTACTTGTTAGGATGGGTAGTCTTCCTTTTGTCTATGATGTTCTTAATGTATCCCGATCTGATGGGAGGTGTACGCTACTCTAGTACCCACGTTGGGGTGCGTTCGGGTTCTCCTTGGGTAACCTGAGGATGTGTTCGGAGGCGAAGGGGACAGTTGGAAGTTCGTCATCATGAAAAGAGTTGTGTGATACATCCATTTCCGAAGAAGCCACATTTGAAGGGAATAACCAACCAAATAGAATGGATCAGCTATTATCCAGTGTATAACATGTTTTTGTGAACCTTATTGCGTCAATGTGAGGCACAACGGTTTGTTTTGGCGCCAGAGTTAGGGTACGTTCAAGATACCCTTGCTTGGGTACCCGGGGGGAGTGTTCCCAGACAATGGGGACTATTGGAAATTTTCCATCATGATAAGTCTTTTGATGTCCTCCATTCACTGGAGAACCCTCTTTTGACGAGAATCACCGAACACATAGGATTTTGGGCATCACATTATTATATGATATCAGAGTTGGTGTATGTCTAGTGACGTCCTATTTTCGTCAGAATAAAATCATCCATATTTTTATCATCTTCATCATCATCATCCTCGAAGGAGGTCTATAGTCATTGGAGAAAAAAGATTGATGTTAGAAAACAAGGCCACAATCATTATATACTTACATCGTCCAATTATTTTCTATTTTTATGCCTTTCCCTCACCAAAACATTCCACACATCCTTTAATAGGTGTAATATTAAGATATTAAAATCCTTTATTTATAACATGAATTAATAAGGAAGTACACAACCACATTTTTTAATGATTATTCATCTATGAACATACTATTAAAAAATATTGAAACAATTGAATTTATATATGAATTTTGAATATTATTCATTTTAAATTTATAAATGAAATCTAAAATATAATCAGATTAAAATAATTGTAATTAATTAAATGACTTTTTATATTAAAATGTTAATAAAATTATGAAATATTTTTGTTTTTTTTGATATAAATAACTTTAATTTTTATAAATAAATTTTCAAATAAAATATAATAAACATATCCATAATTAATAGTGTTTGAGTAGTTAAAAAAATATTTTAAAATATAAAAAAATTGGATTAAATTAAATAGTTAAAAATTAAATGGGTTATAAATGATGATTTTAAATCAATAATCTAACATTTTACTCATATTAACCTTTATACAACATTTAATTTCACTATCCATATATTTGTAATATTTTGGTTAATTTTAAACACTCATAAGTGGAATTTTTTTGCTGTCTATCTGACCCACAATCTAGAAAAATACCTAGCGGTATATTATTCCAGGAATGTTTTTTTTATTTTATAAAATAAAATTGTTTTAGGTTTCATTTAATTAGGGAAATGAGTATAAAAATCACCAAATGAAGTGACACATTATAAAGGAATCCAAAAATTCAACATCATGTGGCATTTTCCCCCAAACCCCAAATTCCAAATCCCCACCAGCCATTCCTCATCCCCATTTCGAATAAAAATATTTTAATAATTATATAATTATAAATATATTTTAAAAATTATATAATTATAAATATATTTATTATTATATAATAATAAATATTTATTTATATAGAGTGATTTATAATTACATAATGATATATATATTTTTATATATAAATATAAATATATTAATTATTTATATAAATATTCATTAACAGTAATTTATTTATATAAATAAATATATATAATAACAAATCAATTTATAATTTTATTTATTTATAAGGGTTCTCTCATAACTGAGTTTAAAAAGGAGATTATCCATAAATAATTTAAAATCAATAATCATTCGGGCCATTTGGACTATGTATGAATATATGTATATTTATAAATATATATAATTAAAAATATATATATTTATAAAAATGTATTACTTTTTAAAAACATTTATATATATAATAAATATAATAATAAATCAATTTCTATCAGAAAGTAGTTATAATTATATAAATATTAATATATATATTATTATGTAATTATTAAAATATATTTATAAATATTATTTATATTATTACTAATTTACAATAATTATATTGAAAAATATGAATAAAAATATAAATTATATTATTTGAAACTATATATTTTATTGCATATTAATTATATGATTTCATATTATTTATATTATTACTAATTATATATATTATAGGTACTTAGGGGTAGATTTACAACGAAACCTAGAAATGAAACACACACAACTCGATAGGGAAGGCAATGATCCCCCCCAGTATAACCTATTCATTTATATGGCTTGATGGCCATGTGGACATGGAGTACATTACAATGTGTGTAGCGTTGGTTCACAACACCTAAAAAAAATTCATAAAAAATGTGAGGGTCCACCTTCTACATCATGCCAACATCATATAGCCTGCGTCACCAGGCCTATTTCAGTCCCGTATTCAAATCTTTGAAGGAGAGAATTCAGGAAGAATGGCGGTGACAGAAGCATGTCCAATTAAAGTACCCAATGACATTAAATAATAAAATAATTTTTATAATAACACTAATAATGGTACTTCATGTCCACAGGGCCCTCAGGCCATCAAATAATTGGTGGGTTACCCCTTGGGGGGGGGGCTATAACCTGCCCTATTAGTTAGTGTATGTTGTAATTATTTGTTTCATTTTAATTATATTGTTACATATTAATTATATTATTACATGCTAATTATATTATTACATACTAATTATATTATTACATATTAATTATATAATTATATCATTAATTATATTAATATATATTAATTATATTGTAACATATTAATAAATATCTGTTATATTATTACTTATGAAAAAAATATTAATTATAATATTACGTATCTACAATAACTATATAAATAAATATGAAAACAATTTAAATAATACTAACAATGTAATTAATAATATTATTAAATATAAATATTAATTATATTATTTCATTGGCCTTCCGGCTGTTTGGTGTATATAAATAATAAATATAATAGTAAATATATTTCTATAAATATATATTTATTATATTTAAAATATAAATATATTTAAATGAGAACATCTAGTAAAACTTCCATTGATAAGACTAGTGCAAAATCCACAAGAAATAAACTTCATGCTTAATGAAATTTATAACAACATACAAAAATATTATTCTTATTTATAAAACAGAAACTATTATTTTTTCTTATAGAATATATATATATATATATATATATATTAAAACAGGTATTTCTTGTTTTCTTATTTAATAAGAAAACTCTTTTCTTTGCAAAACAATAGGGAGGTATAGTTTTGTTAAGGAAAATATAATAATTTAATTTGTCTCAAAATTTTGTATTTCATAATTATTTAAAAATATTCCATGCAATTAAAAATTCTAATGAAAAATTATGAAAATTATTAAAATTATTAAAAATTAATTGTTTCTATAAATAATAAACTAATTTTTCTTTTATTAAATTGAAATAAATATTTTTTTACATAAAAAATCATTATATTAAGAAAAGTAGTTGGTTTTAGAAAATAATAAACTGAATTTATTATATGATAATCAGCTATTTGTTTAACATGTAAGGAGAAGTGTTTATTTTTTTATTAAAGGACACAATCAAAAGGTCTTATTATTCTAACTATTATGAGGCAGTATTAAACCCAATTATATGCTGACCCTATCCCACATGTATTAAAGTGTACACCCTACTGTATAGAATCGAAATAGACAAGTCATCCACCCCACAGACCTGGCGTCAACCAGATTCGCTTCAGTGCATCACATCTTCTTCAAAGTGATCGATGCTACTCATCCTCCTCACATACCATACTGCTCCATTCCTTGTCGACCGTTCTCAGATGTACTGTGTCTCCTTAAAATTGTCGTTGTTTCCTATGTTTTCACTGCACCCCAACCACCTCAGTAGTAGTTACATCTCAGTTGGTTTCATGGACCACCAATAATCATTGTCCATATGCTACTTCATGATGGACTAGCTTTCCAGCAATGGTATCCCAACCTCTTCGTCTCCCAATATATGGCCACCACCCCATGACACCACTATACGTTGGAGTCACTGACATCCACCAGTCTGGGTCTCCGGACATCCCAACCTAGTCCTAATAAACATTCTTCCACACATTCACTACCAGAGAAGCCTCTGTGGATGAGAATATTTTACCTATCATGATGGGTAGGCTTTCTTGCCTCTGTGATGTTCTTAATGGTGCCTGATCTGATGGGAGGTGTAAACTGCTCTGGTCCTCGAGTTGGGGTACGTTCGGGTTCTCCTTGGGTAACCCGAGGATGTGTTCTGAGGCGAAGGGGATAGCTAGGAATTCTTTGTCATGAAAAGAGTTTTTCAATACATTAATCATTAGAGAAGCCACTTTTGTTGAGAATCGTCGACCATGTAGATTGGGATAGATAATAACCAATATATAACCTATTTCTGGAAACTTTTCTGTGTCAATGAGAGGAACAACAGGGTGCTCTGGTGCCATAGTTGGGGTACCTTCGGGATACCCTTGCTTGGGTACCCCAGGGGAGTGTCCACATGAGAAGGGGACTATTGGAAATTTCCTATCATAATAATTGTTTTGAGGACCTCCATTAACTGGAGAACCCTATTTTGAGGAGAATCGCTGACCACGTAGAATTTCAGGCATCACATTGTTATCTGATGCGTGAGTTGGGGTACATCTAGTGATTTCCTATTTTCATTGGAATATAATCAACAATCATTTTATCCCCATCATCATCATCGTCCTACAAGGAGGTCTATAGTAATCACAAGAGAATGATTGTCAATTGAAAACATGGTCACCACCCCTATATACTTGCATCCTCCAATTATTTCCAATTTTTAATCATTTACCTCACCAAACTATCCACCCTTCCTTCAATAGCTATAAATTCTATTTATTAAAATCCTTTATTTATAATAGGAATTAAAAAAGAAGTACCCAACCCTATTTTTTAATTTTTATTAATCTATTTTCTTACTTTTAAAAAATAGTGAAACAATTGAATTTATTTCTTCATTTTTAATATTATTAATATTAAATTTATAAATGAAGACTAAAATATAATCAGATTAAATTAATTATTATTAATTAAATAAATTTTTATTTTAAAATGTTAATAAAATTTTGAAATATTTTTGTTTTCGTTGATTTCAATTGCTTTTAGATTTATACATAAATTTTCAAATTAAAAATAATAAACAACTCCTTAATTAAATGAGTTTGAGTAGTTAAAACATATTCGAAAATATAAAATCATTTGATTAAAATAATTATTTAATGATTAAATGGGTTATAGATGTTGATTTTAAATCAATAATCTAACATTTGACTCATATTAACATTTATACAAAATTTAATTTCTCTATCTATGTATTTGTGATCTTTTAGTTTTTTATTTAAACACACATAAATGGAATTGTTTTGTTGCCTATCTTTCCCACAATCTAGAACACTACCTATAGTAAGATTCTTCCAAGCATTTTTTATATATATAATAAAACTGGTTTATGATTCATTTAATTCGGGAAATGGGTATAAAAAAACACCAAATGAAGTGACACTTAGTAAAGGAAAAAAATGCCACACCATGTTGAATTTTCCCTCGAACCCAAAATTCCAATCCCCCACCGTCCATTACTCCTCCCCATTTTATGTATATATATAAATCTCTATTTAAAATTATAAATAAATACATGTACTAAATTATTATTATATATTAATAAATATAAAATATATTAATACAAATTAATAATATTATTATATATTAATAAATTTTAATAATGTAATTAATGACATTCAATAAAAATAACAACCTAAATTATAATAATTATAAAGTACTTAAAATGTAATTTGGAATAAATATTAATTATATTAACTTATATTAATAAAACAGCTAATATTAATTATATAATGAAATTATTAATAAATATTATTTATATTATTAAATATTTACAGTTACTATATTAATAAATATGAATAAAAAAATTAATTCAATTACTAATTATATTATTTCATATTAATTATACCATGAAGGATCCAGGACAAGCCCCTTATTATTAATAATTATATTATTACATATTAATTATACCAAAAAGGAAATCCCACATTCAAAAGGAAAATACAGCAACACAAGTGTCACCATGATCATGATTAGTGTTATGAAAAGAATCATCACCCAACAATTTTATTGTTAAATATTAATTATATTATTAAATTCTAATTATATTATTACATACTAATTATATTGTTACATATTAATTGTATTATTATATTATTAATTTTATTATTATATATTAATTATATAATTACATATGTACACTAATTAAATTAATAAATTTGAATAAAATTTTATATAATAGTAATAATATAGTTAATTATATAATTAAAAATAAATACTAAATATATTATTACATATAAATAAAGAAGATTATATTACTCATTTTATTACAATTTAATAAATATTGATTATATTAAAGCGAGTCTATCCAAAATCTCAAGCTCTCAACCATTTATTAAAATTGAATAAAAGATAACAAGTACACAAGGAGGAGAATGATAAAAAACAAGGGCATGCACCCTAACATTTGAGAAAAAACTCATCAAACATTTCCATAATCATGATATAATTCATGTTTAGTGTCATCATCATCAGCAAATTTCCAATCAGACTATATGTCTTGATCTCTAAAAATTGAACAATACTTTTTCTTAAGCACGAACTGATCTGGCGTGAACCTGGATGATGTAGAAGAACAACTTCATCCCTGCCCTCAATTAACATTCTCTCATCCATGTCCGCATCCATGAACCTTTAGGTTCCTACCCCATCCCCAATGTCAAATGGTTCATAGTCACATCATGGTAAACCTTTTCAGTAGTATCCATATACTTAGACACATGAATTGCATCATCATTTAGAGAATCAAGAAACATAAAACTATTGACCTCAGTGACAATTTTATGATTATTTTTCTATACATAAACATTATGTGATTCATGTTGGAAACCAGATTTCCTAAAAATCATTTGAAACCCTTAATTATTCACAATCAACTTCCCTTTGTTTTTTGAAGAACCATCCCCTCGATAAATTCCAACCTTTATGACAGAGTAGATTCATTCATGAACCTAGTTTTTTGAATAATCTAGATTAGTCTTAGAGACTGAGCACATTCATTGAGATCTATATCAACAAAAACTCCCAAAAACAATTTATTCCTATTACAGCGTTGCACTGTGAATTCACTAGAATGAAGTGGGGCTACCTATATGGATTCAGAAATATGATTATTATAACGTTTTCTTGTACAACATCAGTTTCCAACAAAACATCATCAGCATTGCTCTGTTATGTGATAAGCTACTCAGCCTCAAGGTCATCATTTTTTTTGTTCTGGAATGACATTATCATTCATATATTCATCAAAAGTCTGAACTGCTTCGTCTGCATTATTCTAATAAGCCGTATTTGATTCATTTACAGCAGCACATTCACAAGAAACACCCCATGCATGTTTCTTTTCACACAGACTAGGATGAGATGACATCAAGTCATTCTTCACCCAAAATATTTTTATCATGTATAATAGAAGAACACAAATAAAAAACCTTAAGTCTCATGTAACCATCGCATTCATGGCCAATTACCCCACATTCCCGCAAAATTTAAGCAATTTTTATAGATAATGATTAACACACACTTCTCATCATCTATAGATAAGAAAACTATATCTACCAATGTTGAACTTAAATGAATTTAAAAAAAAACCTAGACATTTTAACTTACCTTGTATCTTCTATTTATTTATCAATCATTATGGTTAAACCAAGTAACATCACCACATTGTAGAGGATTTTTGGACACTAAAATGATAAATGAAATCCATAAACCCGAACATAAACTAGAAAATGGGAATTTACTGCATTCAAAGGATCTAAAAAACATCGTGATTATTTAATTTGAAGAAATACTAGCTTCATAGAGATGGATCTAAACCCCCAAGATCATGATTTTAAATATTCATAGGGAATGAATTTGTAGAAGGATCCCCAACATAATTACACACACCATCAATTGGAAAATCCCTCCAAAAAGGAATACTACTTATACAACCGCTCATACAATAAAGTTATTGGAGTTAGAGAAGCTTTATTTATTTAGAGGAATCACATACTCAAAAAGCATCGTGGGACAATGATTTAATTTGATGTATTTGATGCACACAGTACACAAGAGTTGGTAAGAAAAATTTTTCATAGTTTCACATTGAAAAATTAGTTCAAGAAACACAAGTAATGCATATGATTGTAAAAGAGGTAAGTGAACCAGAGAGATATGGCTTACTGGTCACTATGGATGGGGAGTGCTTATTATTTTATAATGATAAACCAATATCCTACACGGAAGCTAAAGAGGAACATATGATTTAATATTACTATAAGATATGATTTCTAAGATGAATTACATTTACCATTACCAGGTTAGGGATCTGGTCGATGCACTAGTTGATCTAAATCATATTGGATGAAAATGGGCATTCAAAATAAATCTAGAAATGGAAGGTAAATTAAGTACACATAACGTATGGATAGAAGCTAAAGGGTTTAAAAAGTGTCAATGAATTGACTATGAAGAATTATTCTCTCAATTTTCAATTTTTAATTCCATAAGATTCAAACTTGTGATACAAGCTTACCATGACTATTGTCTATTGTAGTTGGAGGTAAAAACTACATTCCTTAATGAGAACCTTCTTGAATATGTCAATATTACACAAATAAAAGGGTTTATGACTCCAGGTGATGCCAAAAATATTTTCAAGTTTCAGAAAACCATTTATATATTGAAGAAAGCATCCTGGTAATGGAAAATTCAATTTGATGAATCCATAAAAGAATTTGGTAACATTCATAATGAATATAATACATGTGTTTATAGAAGGTTTAATAGGAATGTGGTTTTTATCTTTGTTGTGTATGTCGATGAAATAATTATTTTTGGAAAATGGATACAAGCCTTGCAGTTAGTAACAAATTGGTTGAACAAGTGATTCTCCATGAAATAATTAGGTGAAAAAATACAATATAGGGATCATGTTCATTCGTGAAAGATACAAGAAGATTCTTAGACTAAGTCAAAGTACATACATTTAACAGATGATAAATGGATTTAGTATAGAACAATCAATGAGATGATTGGTTCCAGTGCCACATGGAATACATATTTCTAGGAAAATATATCCCCAGTCACACTAGAAGTATGATTGAATGAGTACGATCCCATACGCTTCAGCAATACGCTCAATCATGTATGCTATTTTATTTACATTTATAATAACTGGGTTTGGGTTCTGGTCGATGCCCTTGTTGATGTAAAGCCTATTGGATGAAAATGGGTATTCAAAAGAAATCTGGACATGGAAGGTAATTTAAGTACATAAAAATCATGTATAGAATATAAAGGGTTTAAACAATGTCAATGAATTGACTATGATGAATCCTTCTCTCCATTTTAAATTTTTAATTCCATAAGAGTCAAACTTGTGATATAAGCTTACCATGACTATTATATTTTGTAGATGGAGTTCAAAACTACATTCCATAATGATAACCTTCAAGAAGATGTCAATGCGACCCAACTAGAAATGTTTATGACTCCAGGTGAAGCCAAAAATAGATTCAAGTAGCAGAAAACCATTTATGGGTTAATGAAAGCTTCCGGGTAATGGAACCTTCAAATTGATGAATTCATAAAAGAATTTGGTAACATTAAGAATGAATGTGATACATGTGTTTATAGAAGGTTTAATAGGAATTTGGTTTTTATAGTATTTGTGTATGTCGATGAAATAATTATTATTGGAAAATGGATACCGGTCTTACAGTTAGTAAAACACTGGTTGAACAAGTGATTATCCATGAAAGAATTAGGTGAAAAAAATACATTATAGGGACCAAGTTCATTCGTGAAAGATCTAGAAATATTATTAGACTAAGTCAGAGTATATACATTTAACAGATGATAAATGGATTTAGTATGGAACACTCAATGAGAGGATTGGTTCTAGTGCCACATGGCATACATATTTCTAGGAAAATATATCCCCAGTCACACTAGAAGTATGATTGAATGAGTAAGATCCCATACTCTTCAGCAATACGATCAATCATGTATGTTATGTTATTTACAATACTAGATGTTCCTTATGCAGTGAGCATGTTAGGGAGATATCAAGAAGATCCTGGAGAATATTATTGGCCTACAGCTAAGACTATCGTTATGCATCTGAGATGAATTAAGGATATATTCCTAGTTCATGAAGGAGACAATAATCTTGTCATCAGGGGGTATGTTGATGCTAATTTTATGGAAGATCAGAATGATCTGAAGTTGCAATCAGGATATTTTTTATGTATCAATAAAGGAACTAAGAGCTGGAAGAGTTCAAAGCGTCTAGTTGTCATTGATTCTATAGTGGAGTCTAACAATATAGAAGCTTCTATTATAGGCAAGTAATCTATATAGATTTGGATCTTTTTCAAGGAGATTTATGTGTTGCTTATCGGTAAAGACCCTATCACATTATATTTTCATAATATAGTAGTGGTGGATCTTGAAAAGGAGTCATGTTCACATCAATGGATAAAGAAAATACTCCATATGTATCACCTCTTGAGGGATTTCTATCAATGTCGTGATGTTGGAGTGATTAGAGTTGCCATAGAAGAGAACATGGAAGACTCCTTTACTAAAGGCATGTCTCAATAGAAGCATTAATATCATGTGAGAGCTAGTTGACTGATGGTTATTTGTAGTTGGATCTAGTTAAATTTGGAGTCTGTTGGAGTTGGTTCCCTTGAACCAACTTTCTTAGTACTTTATAATAAAATTTTATTCATGCATTTGAATATTAATAAACTACTTATCACATCATTATTATTCTTCTATATTATATTTCATTTGATAATGTATGAAGAGTAAATATATCACTAATAGGTTATAACAGATCCCTACTATGATGAAAACCCTGAAGCACTATGGCACTATTCTTGAATATATGTTCTATATCTAGATGATATTATTTGAGGGAAATAAAAAATACCATTAATCAGTGGTGAAGACATATAAAATTTTGAGGGGATTTATCTTAGTGTATGATTGTAGTAATATCCTGGAGGATATTATGAGAATGATACCTGATAGTAGGAATCCACAATTTGAAGTGTCATTAAATGTTTCTATCTATTTACGGTGACGTAGGATATGTACAGTGTGTCATATGTAATACTGTAATGATGAATAATGTGATAAAGGACATGTACCTTCGGTAGAATTTGATATCTTATCCCCTTTGATGTAAATGATATATCCTAAATAAATCTATGGCCATAATGATAAATAGGAAAGTTCCATTACAGGAAGTCAAAGAAAGTGAAATCTAGTGCATGGGTTGATGACACTAGCATGAAACCCACGTTATTAGAGATATCAAGATAATGAGATTATATTACAAGATATGGGTTTGTAGGAGGTGAATGTTATCGCGACAATATAACTTCTTTATCAATGGGTTTCAATATGTGTTGGTAGATTTACCCCTGGACATTAGGAAAATATTCCTTAATCCACAAAGAATGAGTCCTATAGTGCCACACAATATGTGTATATAGTATCTAAGTTAAATAATTTATTTTTTTAACAATTTGAATAAATATTATTCCTGTTTTTGGTAAAATAATTATCTTGTATGCCTGATCGCATTAATTTCGACACTTTTTATTCGAGAGAATATATTATTAGATGAATAATTAATAAATATTTATTTTCTATTTAGTTAATATAATATTTAAATATATTTATTGAAAAATAATGCAGTGACATTAATTTAATTTATAATTAGACTTTATTCAATGCCAGATAAATATAATGGAGGAATGGTAGACCGAGTTTAAGGGTCTGGTCGGAATAAATATAGTGAATATTATTTAAATAATATTAAATAAATATATTTCATGTAAATTTCATGTCAATAATAATAATAATTGTTAGGTCAACAAGGCTGAATACCCTGAGAGGGGGGTGAATCATGGTTTGAATAATTTAAAATAAAATCCTGTTCTGATCTTGTTTTAATGTTAAGAAAAACAATCTTCTATCTTTTTTCCCATTACACAATATAAACAGAAAGTAATGCATGTAAATGCCACAACAATTTTACTTGGTTCACTGCTAAGGGCTACGTCCAAGGAGCATACACCGACAGGTTGTCAGTCAAACCAAATTCCACTAAACATCACTAGCTGTGGATTACAGGGTTCGGGCTAGATCACTTATATGCCTAGGGACACTGCCATTACAAACATTAGGGTCTGCTCACGGCTTTCCCATGGTCACTCCCGGTTTCTCTCTTTATGGTTCACCGCCGGTGGAGAGGATCAACTTCTTCCTATTCCTTTGCCCACTTCTTCAGAAGGGATCCACTCACACTTTACAGACCTATAGGTCTTTCCATTTGAATGAAATTAGGCATCTACCTCTGTATATAGATGCTCTTTTGAATCCCAACCTTCACCCGCAGATGAATCTCAATTTGCACCAGGTGTACCCGGAAACCCCAATTTTTTACGGGCAACCCTTACGTCACCTTGCACGCAATTACTTTGACTTGCGCGAAAAAAAGTTTCACGCATCACCTTTTATACATGAAACCTTTTCCTTTTACGCGATGCCTGAAAACTGCCTTGCGCACAATTCTCTGCTTTTCTGTGGAATCCACTTTTCGTGCAACACCACTTTAATGCGCCTACACCTAACTTTACGTGGAAATAGAAAGCTTATAGGCAACTCCCTTACAAACTCCAATTTCGCGCACTAGAGCTCGGGTATTCTCTACGTCTTGAACTCGCTTGAATAGAGGGGGTCACTTCATATTTATAGGCAAAATCGACCCTGCGCGAAAAACCCTCCATGAGCACGTAATTCACATTGAGCACAAAAAAAAATCTTCTGTGCAACACCATTTTTTGCGCACTGCTAAAAAATATCACTCTCATCATGCCTTTTCCAATTATTGAGCTTTGGACCTCGAAACACTTCATGCACGAAATACTTCATCCCTCTATTTCGCGCAACCTTGTGTTTTCCACGCATCCCGCTGTTTTCCTCACGACACTTAAATTTTCCACACAACCCGCTAATTTTGCACACCACACTTAATTTTTCCGCACAACTCTTTCCTTTTGCGCACCACAAC
>CAUJRU010002084.1:0-50973 GCA_963277665.1 Viscum album
TGTGGAATAATTTCATTCAAGATAAGATGATCGCATAAATTAAATAAAATATATTTATTTATTTGAACATTTAATAAATATTTATTTACTAGTTTTTAAATAACATATTTATTTATGAGAATAAATTATTTATTTATTTATTCAGGTGTTCAATAAATAGAAGTGAAGTTTGAGCGGACCAAGGCCGGTCAGGTAGTAAAATAATTATTTGAAATGTGGTAAATAATTATTAGTTAGCACAAGTTAAAATAATAATTATGATGCTATTATTTTGTGATGTGGACTTTTATTCATAATATCGTTTTCACTGGTAGAAATTCCACCTATACCAACACTTTTTTCCCAACGGTTATAACAAACCATTGGGATAAAGTCCCTATGCCAACGGTTCATATGAACCATTGGCATATAGGTCATATGGATCGGTTTTACCCAACGGTTCAAATGAACCGTTGGGATATATCTATCTAAAATGAATTCTCCATCGGGATACTTCTCTTATCCCTAAGACACACTTCTCCAAACCCTCAGCGCCACTCACATACTCCTCCCGTCCACACCGCCGCTCCCATACCAACCACCCCTCACCACCGCTCCCATCCCGACCACCCCTCGTCGCTCGCTGCTCGCCGATCATCGCTCGCCACTTTCCACTCGTCGATCGCCGTTCGCCACTCGCCGCTCCCCGCTCATCGGCACTCATGCATCCCCATTCAAGCCATAGTTATCCAAACACTAGAGGTCCGCTCCTCTCCTCCCATCATTGTCGCCACTCTCATCCCCCTTGAGTTCCCCTCCTCCCATCCCGACTCCCGCTCGCCAATCACAGCTCCCTGCTCATGGTCGCTCATGAATCCCCCTTCTGTTGTGTAAGCATTAATTCTAACTCTCCTTAAGATTGAATTCAAGTTAATTATGATTTATTATTGGTATTTATATGATTCATTCAGGCTATATAAAAGTCATTTACAATGTTTTTTATGATTTATTTTTTCTTGGTTGATGATTCATTCCTTTACAAAATTATCCAAAGGAGGGTGATTCAACAATACATCATTGATTTCACCTGTACATTGAATCAATATTTTTTTATTCCACATTTGCATATGTGAAACCGAATAACTGCAGGAAATGTGTATTATAATCAGTATCCCAATTTGTTTGAGGGGTGATATTCCTTATTTAGATTATTTTCTTTTTTCCTTTCTATTGATACAATGTGATTGACTTTATACTATTTTATGAGATCGTTTCTCTTCTTTGATGTGATGCTTTTTAATGGATTTTCCCTTTTTTGAGAGGCATCTCACACGAGAGTGTTTTTGTGGTTATTTAATGATGTTTCATGGTTATGAACCTTGTTCATTTTATGTGAATCTATTTTCTTTATATAATGAGATCCTTGGGATTCATCTCATAGGGTGGATGTTCAGACCCCTTTATCTTCTTTTCAAGTTTGTTTTAAATTATAAAGTACATTAATTGTTTGAGAAATATCTGTTATAGGGTCCCAAATTTATAAAACCCTTTGTGTTTTATGAGGGTTGTAGGTTTCAAGAGGTTTATTATAGTGTTTTACATTTTCAAATTATAATTTTATTCATGGTGTCACTTATTTGATCATGCATTTGATTTATTGTCCATGTGGTAACTTGTCTGATTATGCAGTTACTAGTTTGTTTTTTCCACCCCTTATTTGACTATGAAATCTCTCTTTTTTTTCTTATGGTCAATTGGTGAGGTTTCTCACTTGTTTGTGTGAGGAAACATTGGAAGCTAGAGTGGCCTTCAGGTCTTCCATGTGATGGATTTGTTTTTCTAAAACATTATGTGAGAATATTTCCAGAGTATATTGGAGTCATGAAATAAACCCAAATGTCTCCATGAGATAGCATAAATAACCCCAAGTGTCTCCATACATCGTATCCTCTTCGCATGGGTTGGCCACTCACCCAATCATATCAAACATATCGTATTCTATCCTCTCAGTCACATAATATAGACTCATCTCTCGAGAATTATCCCATAATCCTCATCCCACACACTATAGTCTTCTCTCGGCATGTTGAGCATTCCTTAATTATATTCTCAAGAATCTAGTCAAGAACCTCATTAAAATCATGTATTATAACCCAACCCCACTAACACACCAAGCCTCTTGGAATTATAATGGAATATGTACGACAATAACAAATACTCACACTAGCATCTCATCTTTGATCTCCTTAATTGAACTTTTGAATCATTAAATGGAGTAAAACCTTTCATAATACATTTTATAGACTCTGAGGGACCATCCCACTCTAAGAACCCACCAATATTCCAATCCATCCACATAAGTATTTCCTTATCAAACACTAGATGTAAAATTTCCACATCTATCACCATAAGGCCCAATCCTCTTAGGAATATTTTACTTGATCTAAACCCTCATCCAATCCATACACATATCATCCACATTATAAGACATATGTTAGACCACTCATATCCCAATTGATATCTTATCCACTTAGAGACCTAGTGATAGGGTGATTTCATTTCCATAAAATCACTAAAGAATTTTATCTAAACCTTGGTGGCTTGTGAACACTATATATATACATCTACTATGTTAATCTATTTACTTTCATTTATCGTCCTTAGACTCCATGACTCCCATGGAACATAGTTTTAATCAATCCCTTGGAAATCTATGATAAAATAATCAAGTTAATGTTTAAGGGTATATTGAGGCTCTTAATACTTTCTTTATATACATAAGAATTCTTATTTAAAGAAACAATTAATTTATGTAATGGTTGACCACCCATGGAGGTGCTTATACTTCATCTTCTAACTGCTAAATTATGTATTCCCTCCACCTGAATAAGGAATTAAATAACTCCCCTTCCATGTTCATGTAAAACCTATATTTTCCAAAGACATCATACTAACCACAAATATATAGGTGAGAAAAATTAGAAGATTGTTCCATGATCACATCATTAGTCATAGCTTCATCACAAATCTTCATACCTTAAGACATATATTAATCATATGATTTGACATATGCTTATCAGATTAGTGAATGTTGATTCATATTCAATCACTAACAATTTTTCCTACTCAATATCTAAGATATGTCAAGATCTATCTTGTTTAATATCATCTAGGAATTTTTGGTCATTGAAGATTAGTTGGAATCACTTCTAATAATGTTTTCATCCTTCCATTCCACAATAACTTTACACCAAAACCTATCTTGACCCTTTAGTAATGTTGTAGCCATGTAATTTCCCAAACAAACTTGTATTGAAAAAAACCAAAATAAGCTGAAACTCGAGCCAAACTAATTATATACCATTTATAGGAAGATTAATTGTTAATTAATAGGAATGTACTTTTTGATAGTATCATTTTGAAACATGAATTTGTTTACCCCTTGCTTCAGAAACATGATTTAACCCATGTGGCGTTGTGGTTATTTTATGTTGGGAGGTGACATGTATAGTCACAGGAGACAGGTATGTTTTAGTTTAGTTTTTATTTTATTTTCTTTATCGCATTGGCCACTTAGGTCTTTTACTAGTTTCTATGGATAGGGAGTAGTTATATTCTACAAAGGAGGCCATAAGAGGTTCAGATTGTTTCAGTCCTCCGGCTTTGATCCGAGGTAAGATTCTATGATTACTACTTGTCTCACACCTCATATATTTTGGGGATTTCAATGTTTTTGACTCCATATTATGTTTTTGGTAGGGGGTTGGATCGTTTTTTGTTGGTTCAGGTGGATTTGGTTCTCACCAATCGAGGTAAGGATTTAATGTTATTGGTTGGTTTTTCACTAGTTATGTAGGGTCCTTTATGTGTTTTAAGGTTCTTAATATCCTTTGTGTAGTGTGTTGATCCATGCTCGCTATTTTTGAGTCACCAAGTCAAGGGTGACTCGGCTGCGTGTGCATAGGTAAGTAAGTATATGTATGTGGGTTCCCCCGTTATGTGTATAGTCAAACATGGCAATGATTATGAATGTATGGGGATAGGTGTTCCCATCTATATATATATAAATTCATACATAGGTGAGTAGAGACTGGTATATGCATATAAGCATATGTGTAAGGATCCCCTTGCACATGCTCATGGCCAAGCGGGTGTGTGCATAGGGGATAGGTGTCCTTGCATGTGTGTGAAGGTGTGTATACCCAGTGGGGGAGAATCATCTTTTAGTTAGAAATATCCAAGAGCTGAAGTGGATGGCTTGGTTCCACCTTGAGGTAGGGTCCCTCTCCTAGTCTCTTTAATTAAACAATTCTTTAAATTGTATTTACCTTTTTTCTTAATTATGTTTAATTATATTGACCTGCATATCTTGAATAAGTGTTATTTTATATAATCGTTTCATTTGATAAATAAAGTCATGTTTTTATAATAAAACCCCTCCAACGGAGGTGCGCTATCTGTGAAAACTCACAGTGATAGATATATTGATCTAGTTGCTTAACTTATTGCATTTTATTTGTGATAAATGAGTTTTAGAATAAATGTTAAATATAATTAAAGGAATTTTGTGATAAATTAATTCCATTATTTTATAATAAAACCCCTCCAACAGAGGTGCGCTGTCTTATAAACCAAATATTAGTGATAGTTATTTGTATCATGTTTAGATTTGGTTTGAGTTTTTCATATGCCTCTTGTTGGTGTTTGTTTTGTGTCTAGTTAGTTTTTGTTTTCTTTGAATAATATAAATTGGATTATCATACTCATTTAGCTCAAATTACATTGCCCAAGTAGGCATATGCCTTACCATGTCACTTTTCTTTTCTCCCTTTGAATATTATAAATGAAATTGTCATGTTTAGGCGAAGTGAATGAATTTGTAAATGGTTTGTGTTGGGTGTATGATTCTTAGTCATTCTTGTCTGAATTATTGTGTAGGGTTAATTTTATCTCATCTCATAACTTTTGAGGTTTCATCGTAGGGTTCATTGTACCCTACATAGTCTCTCTTTCCTTCAGTACTCCTTTTGAAGATCCAATCATAAGTTTCATGTACCTTATAAAGTCTTAATTGTACCTTATGAACTTTGCAGACTTTATGAAGGAATCTTATGAGCTTCATGACCGTTACGAAGGAATCTTACAAGGTCCAATTTACCTTGAAATTATATTGTACCTTACGATGATCTATACGTACCCTAGTAGGTTTCTATGCCTCTATCCCGCTCCCTCTCGCTCCCTTCGCTCCTGGCCGGAAGATGTTGCCCCACGAATGTCACTGGATCGGGCCAACACACTGTGGTCATGTCACGGTCACACCGCACTCACGTCGCGCTCACGCTGCGGTCACGCCGCCATCATGCCGCGGTCACGCTGTGGTCATGCCATGGTCACACTACGGTGACGCCGCGGTAATGCTGTGATTTGGCCCTGCTATAGGACGACACCCCGCGGCAGTTCGCAGTTCTGTTGGAATTCGATGTATGATACCTAGATAGAGTTTTAGATACATTACTCATCCATAGTTAATGGGGAGGGAGGCGACAGCCAGAATGTTTCCCTACTTCCTCTTGCTCCCTTCACTCCTAGTCGAAAGATGCTGCCTTGCGGATGTCACTGGACTGGGCCAACACGCCGCGGTCACGCCGCGGTCACGCTAGGGTCACGCCGCGATCACGCCGTGGTCACACCGCGGTCATGTCGTGGTCACGCCGCGGTCACTCCGCGGTCACACCGCGGTCACGCCGAGTTCACATTGCGGTAATGTCGTGATTTGGCCCTACTCCAGGATGACACCCCTCGGTGGTTCACAGTCCTATAGGAATTCTATGTATGATACCTAGATAGAGTTTTAGATACATTACCCATCCATAGTTAATGGGGAAGGAGGCGACAGCTGAAATGTTTCCCCACTTCCTCCCATTCCCTTCACTCTTGGACGGAAGATTATTCCCCGTGGATGTCGCTGGACCAGACCAACACGCCGCGGTAACGCCTCGGTCACGTCGCGGTCACGCTGTGGCCACGCCGCGGTCACGCCGCAGTCACGCTGTTATTTGGCCCTACTCCAGGACGACACCCCACAGCGGTTCGCAGTCCTGTCGGAATTTAATGTATGTTCCCTACATAGAGTTTTAGATATATTACCCACCCATAGTTAATGGGGAGGGAGGCGATGGCCAGAATGTTGCCCCACCTCCTCCTGCTTCCTTCGCTCCTGGCCGGAAGATGATGCCATGCGAATGTCGCTGGATCGGGCCAACACACTGAAGTCACACCGTGGTCATGTCGCGGTCACACCGCGGTCATATTTGATGTGTACAAGTCAACCCCGCCTCAATCCGAGGCACGGTGTGGCCGGAACCACTCAAACTGTCTCACTTTTATTTGAAATGGATAGGATTTTAAGTGAAAACAACAACTGGCATACCGAAAACTGACCAAACGCATTCGGATTGTGTTGATACATTAGTAAAATGATCCATTGGTCATTTTTTACATGTACGTGTCAACCCCACCTCAATCTGGGGCACGGTGTGGCCGGTATCACTCCAAGTGTATGTCTTTTGTTTAAAATGGACATCATTTTAAGTGAAAACAACAACTGACATTCGGAAAACTGACCAAATTCATTAGGATTCTATTGAAACTTTAGGAAAATGATCCATGGGTCATATTTGATGTGTATGAGTCAACCACTCCTCAATCTGAAGCACGGTGTGTCCGAAACCACTCAAAGTGTCTCTCTTTTGTTTAAAATGAACATCATTTTAAGTGAAAACAACAACTGGCATATGGAAAACTGACCAAACGTATTCGGATTCTGTTGATACTTTAGTAAAATGATCAATTGGTCATTTTTGACATGTAAGAGTCAACCCCACCTCAATTCGAGGTGCGGTGTGACCGGTATCACTCTAACTATATATCTTTTGTTTAAAATGGACATCATTTTAAGTAAAAACAATTGGCATACGGAAAACCAACCAAACGTATTCGGATTGTGTTGATACTTTAGAAAAATGATCCATGGGTCATATGTGACGTGTATGAGTCAACCTCGCCTCAATTTGAGGCATGATGCGGCCGACACCACTCAAAGTGTCTCACCTTTTTTTTGAAATGGACTTCATTTTAAGTGAAAACAACAACTGACATACGGAAAACTAACCAAATGCATTCTTATTCTGTTGAAACTTTAGAAAAAAATACATGGGTCATATGTGAAGTGTACGAGTTAACCCCGCCTCAATCCGAGACGCGGTGTGGTCAACACCACTCAAAGTGTCTCACTTTTGTTTAAAAAGGACAACATTTTAAGTGAAAACAACAACTGACATACAGAAAACAGACCAAATGCATTAGGATTCTGTTGAAACTTTAGGAGAACGATCCATGGGTCATATGTGATGTGTATGAGTAAACCCCTCCTCAATACGAGGCGTGGTGTGGTTGTTATCACTCTAATTGTCTCTCTTTTGTTTAAAATGGACATCATTTTAAGTAAAAACATATGGCATATGAAAAACTGACCAAACGTATTCGTATTGTGTTGATACTTTAGAATAACGATCTATGGGTTGTATGTGACATGTACGAGTCAACCACGTTTCAATATGAGGCACGGTGTGGCTGCAACCACTCAAAGTTTCTCTCTTTTGTTTCAAAAGGACATCATTTTAAGTGAATACAAAAACTAACATAAGGAAAACCGACCAAAGGCATTTGGATTCTATTAAAACATTAGTAAAACGATCCATGGGTCATATGTGATGAGTATGAGTAAAACCCGCCTCAATCCAAGGGCCTTTGTGGCTGACACCACTCAAAATGTCTCACTTTTATTTGAAATGGATAGGATTTTAAGTGAAAACAACAACTGGCATACAGAAAACCGACCAAACGCATTCAGATTGTGTTGATACTTTAGGAAAACGATCCATGGGTCATTTTTGACATGTACGAGTTAACTATACCTCAATTTAGGGCACAGTGTGGCCAGTATCACTCCAAGTGTGTTTCTTTTGTTTAAAATGGACATTATTTTAAGTGAAAACAAAAACTGACATATGGAAAACTGACCAAACACATTCAGATTCTGTTTAAACATTAGGAAAACTATCCATGGGTCATATGTGATATGTATGAGTCAACCCCGATTCAATACAAAGTGCAGTGTGGCTGGAACCACTCAAAGTTTCTCTCTTTTGTTTAAAATGAACACCATTGTAAGTGAAAACAACAACTTTCATACGAAAAACCAACCAAACGCATTCGGATTCTGTTGAAAATTTAGGAAAATGATCCATGGGTCATATGTGACGTGTATGAGTCAACATATCCTCAATCTGAGGTGTTTTGTGGCCAAAACCACTCAAATTGTGTCTCTTTTGTTTAAAATTGACATCATTTTAAGTGAAAACAACAACTGACATACGGAAAACTGACCAAACGCATTCGGATTCTATTGAAACTTTAGGAAAACAATCCATGGGTCATATGTGACATGTAAGAGTCAACCCTACCTCAATAAGAGGCGCGGTGTGGCTGGTATCACTCTAATTGTCTCTCTTTTTTTTAAAATGGACATCATTTTAAGTAAAAACAATTGGCATAAGGAAAACTGACCAAACGTATTCAGATTGTGTTGATACTTTAGCACAACAATCCATGAGTCATATGTGACGTGTATGAGTTATTTAAAAGTCTTTTTCATGTCAAAGTAATTTAAAAGTCTTGGGCATCCCTACCCATGATAATATCATCACATCGAAATCATTCATCCGCCTACTCATAGTTTTCTTCCTTACTCAAGAAACTCATCCTACGCCATCTAACTGGTCCTACCCCTAGTAACCACATGCACTATAAAAAAACCAAAACTCCAAGCGATTCTCATTTAATGAAAACTAGGCACCTCCATGTGCTTCCTACCAAAACCAAATCTCCCATGCACAGTCTCCACCCAAAGAGAAAGTTTTCACATAAAACCATATCAACCCACATTTCCTTGAGCACCTATTATTATCATGATCAAATTTATAAGTATAAGGACCACCCATTTTAATATACATTACACAGGCTAGGAACCCAAACATGTACATCCCTCTAGAATCCAACCACAATGGTAAACCACAAGCACTCAAGTTCTCTTCCTCAAAACCGAAGCCACCCTACATTCCAAAATTCATATCAGGTTTCACCATTCATGTACTACTTTCAAAGGTCCAAAAAATCCATCTTGATGTCACACACCCAAAATCACACATAGCCTACTTGACCTATCTCATCTTCTAATGCATTTATCTAAGCCTAATTTTACTTCTAAAGTAATCACACATTTATTCCTTTCATTTTATCATTTGCTTCCAGAGCCTTAAACACCATATTTTCTTATTATTTCTTGCAAATTATTTTCAATTTAACATTTCATAATTTCTTTTGGTGATTACTACACCATGTTTTTTCCATATTTGTTTACTGAAACTCTCTTCATAAGGTGAATTTAACCTTACATTCATCATGAATCAATATTATGGAATCAATATTAAGTACATTTTCAATTCGTTAAGGTGTTACATTCTTTTTATCATCCTATTTTCTTCATATTTTTATGACCATAGTTTCTCAGTATTTATACAACCTTCAAAAGTAAAGTGTGTGACTTCTAGTTAGTCTATTAAACAAAATCGTCCCGATTTTGGGATGGTTTGAAGATAGCTAAAATTTTTGGGGAGAAATCCGTTTGTCTCCCTTTATGTGGAATCCATTTCTCTCAGTGGTTTTTAACTTACCAAATAGATTTAATCCATTTCATTCGGTGGTCCTATGACTTTCACTGGAATCGAGATCCTCCGACTGCTTCACTTTGGATGTTTCGAAACCTCTGGAAAGTTTTGTGTGGCTTGAGGTAGGCCCGTGGGTTAGAAATCTATTCCTTTATCTCTGACCTACAAGTATGGTATTTTTGGATTGGATCTTGGGAAAAAAGAGGCATACCATGTAGGTTCTCAGAACATGGAGGAATTGGAGGCCTAGAAGTAGGGTGATGTCAGCAGAGCCATTTCCAAGGGAGTTCCCCTTCAGAATAGATTCTTAGATTTAGGTGAAGGGCCTTCAGATTATTATGATTCATGGAGTGGAAAACGGTTGGTAACAGAAATCCCATGAAAGCTGAGAATTTTAAAAAGGAGAAATATTCAGTGATTCAAGGAGCAATTGAACCTTCTACGAATTATCAGACTTTATTAGAGTAAGAGGATGAGAAACCAACATTTTTCTACTAGAATAGAATGAATAAAGGAAATAAACTGGCCATTTAATTTGATGATCACCTAGTTACTATTAACCAACCAGTTTATTTAATATATCTCAGAATTTTCCTTTACATTTTCAGTCTCTATTAACCAACCAGTTTCTTTAATATATCTCTAAAATTTCCTTTGGATTTTCAATCTCTCCAACTACTGGCTTCTCAACATTTATCAAACCTTTTGTAAATAGTTATCTTTAAACTATTAACACTTTGTATTTAACTTAAAGATCAGTTTAACAACAATTTTGTATCTTGGAGAGGTGCAGGCTTTCAGTTTTACAGGTTGGTAAATATATTGGAGAGGTGTGGGTTTATAGTTTTACAGGTTGGGGTTTACATATTTGGGAAATATATTTTGTATCTTGGGGTTTATAGTTTTATAGTTTGGGGTTTACAGGTTGGAGAGGTTCAGGTTTATAATTTTGTAGGTTTATAGTTTTACATGCAAGTTGTCCAGTTTTAGGGATATAAGATATATACCAATGGTTTTTCAAACCGTTGGTATATAGAGTATGTTGGACAGAGTATGCCAATGGTTTAGAACCATTGGTACACAGGACAGAGTATGCCAATGGTTTTGAAACTATTGGTATACAGGTATTCCAACGATTCTAAAATCGTTGGTATACTATGGGTTAGAATAAAATGTATACCAACGTTCTGAAAACCATTGGTATACCCACCAGTACCAATGATTCATCAACCTTTGGTACATATATATACCAACGGTTTAAGTAGAACCATTGGTATAGATTAATTTCAGACCATATATTCCAACAGTTCTCTAGTAACAGTTGGTATAAATCTACTACCACACCTCACAGACCAATGAGTTGTGAAATCATTGGGAAATACTATCCCAACAGTTTCAGCGGATATCCCAATGGTTTAAAACTATTGGGAAAGATGGAATTTCTAGTAGTGTTTTGCACAAGTTGGCGCACCATAAATAATGATGTGGTATTATTATTATGAGCATGGGTTTTCTCTAAGTTCATGAATGTATTTGATTTATGTTATGAAATAAAATATTGTAACTGAAGTTCCATGAATATAAATAGACAAGTACGTCTATTATTCCATAGTGAACACACCGCACACTTGGTGAATTGAGAATTGTTGAGCTAAACAATTTCTCTCTCGAATCCTCTTCCTGCCCCTCCTAAGAACGAGAGATGTTATTCAATGCCAAAGAACAAGCGATCAAGAATGACTGACACAAGACACTCACTTCTCCATGCTAGCACCCGGAGAATGAGTGGTGTCGATCGGAGGCCATCAAAGCACATGTGGATCACCATTATATGTATTCTAGTTTGGATCCTTACAAGCACAACAAGATAATATGGAAGGGTCATTCTGAATTATCAACATCATCAATGAAGAAAATACTGAAGATCTAGGTATTATTTTATTTATGAAATTAATTAAACTAATTATAAACATGATGTTCAAGATCCTCTCTAAAGTTTTTGGGCATCTTTCTTCTTTATCTAATTCTTTGATTCTATTCTGTGGAGATTAGTATTCATCATCGTATTGATCCCAGAATAATCATTGATCTTGGTAAAAATTAAAGTTGGATGTCATCTCAACCATGCTTCTGCTATGTCCAGAACCTTCAAGTGGTATCAGAGGGGTTACATCATAGTTTATAATTATTTAAATATTTCGTTGATGATTTATGAATTTAATAATTTAGTTGTTTCAATTAAATTTAATCATTCTGAAAATCCAAATCACAAGATTTGTTCCTCCTCTTTTGTTTCTTGTTAACCTTACAAAAATAGTCTTTTCTTTTAATTTTTATTAAAATAAAATAAAGGATATCATCCAGATGTTCCAAAGGTTCCTAGAAATACAACACATGAACACATGACCTGTATTCGGTAGTACACGTCGTGTATCTAAGGTTCAATGCACTGGGTCTAGTCTGGTCCGGTCTGCCATGTCATTGGAGTTTTTCTAAGTCTTAATGACTCTGTGTGTTGACCAAGAACATGTGGCATGTGGTTTCCAGATTACATGTTGCGTGGACTAGTGGACACGATGTGTAGTCCCTTTGGGTTAGGGTTGGACCGTTTACCCCGTACACGGATTTCCTGGTTGGAGACTGTGTAATGAGGAACTACATAGTGTATGGCCTACTGGACACACCGTGTACTCTGAAGATTTTTGAAGTACACTCACACGCCGTTTCCCTAGGCATGTACTTCAGATGGACGGTGAAAATAGTACACACTATGTAGTTGGAACTACATGTCGTGTACTCATCCAAATTACACAGATTTATTAATATTTATAATTATATTATACAAACCCTTGAGACGTGTACCATCATGCAGGAGTAAAGTTGAGGCACAACACATGATAGGTGTTTTATATATATGTGTTTAATTTAACATCTGCATAATGTTCATTTCTATTCATTGAGTAGTTATGAATAAGAATTCATTGTGTTTCCTCCAAGGTACAAGTTATATACAAAGATAATTTTAAATGAATTTATTTTTTAAAAATTATGACGGATTATAATCTCAAGGAAATTTAGAAAATGGTTTAAGATAAAAGGATTGGTAAATTAAATATGATAATTAATTGATTCAAGCATGATTTTTCTTTAAAAAGAATGATTAAAGAATTGAATGCTAGTTTTATTTATGCGTAAATATAATTGCATGTATGGATGATCATGAGCTAGACCAAGACCTTTGTATGTGGATGGTTTCTTTTAATTTATTTATTTAAATTAAATCTGTCGGCCAGTAATCCTTATCATCATTAATATGTCGGGCCTATATGTCCAGGGTTTCTTTTATGTAAAACCCATTTTTACCCCTCACCTGTATGTGAGTTAAAAAAGGAATATGTAATGGATTAAACTACCAAGCTAGTGGAGTCAGTTCAAGATGGAGCCGATAAGAAACCAATCCTAGGAGATACAGAGGTGGACAGGTGGAAAGCTATAAACATAAACCCCAAAGTTTCAAGGTGTTTCTCCCCTAGGTCAGGGTTATTTTATCAACCGCTAGATAAACTAACCATTTGAAAAGCTCATGATCATTCTCTTTATTTTATTTCAATCAGTCTCATGGTTTATCGTTATAGATGTGTTGTCACGATCACATAATTAATGAATTAAAAAAATATGCAAGATAGAACTAAAATAAACCAAACTTATGCATAAATATTATCAAGACATTGTTAATCACTTAAGTAAGTTTGACTTAATATTAAAAAACATGTGATAATTATAATAATAAATTCATGCATAAGAGATAAAAATCACTGAAATAAAATATTAAGTTACAACAAGCCTTCTGTTACTTGATTAAGGGAAAAACTCAATAAAACTATGTCTTTGACCAACCCTTGTTGGGACTCTTACTTTTATATAGGAAGATCTTATGAAAGGTTTCGGGTTGACTTAACCATATTACATCAAGAGGAGTATCCCCTGTTAGACTTGGTGCAATATTGGAGGCAAGAGTTGATGAAATCAAAAAGTCGTGATTTCAGGATTGGGGAGTCCACTCAATAGATCAAGGAGCTAAAATCCAGCAGTTGGTAAAAACCTGCCTACCTAAATACCTTCTAATAGATTAACTAACCCTTGTTGGGGTTATAAAAATGGTAATATGGATCCTTTCCACTAGAATGTCATGGAAACTGGACATTATGATTTCAATGGTGAGGGCCTTTGGGACTTGATAAAATAGTGGGAGACATAATAAAAATTTATTATTTCTCATAAATTGTAACCAGGAAAGTACTAATGATATTCTCTTTTAATTTTAGAATAAAAATGACAAGCTCATCAACCACACTATTCATGTGATCAATTATGGATAAAGACAACATCCACACTAGCAATGACTTCCAATAATGGTTTATATGACTTCGAGTTATCCTACGCCATGAAGAGATGTCTTATGTGCTGGAGTCAGCATTACCCTATCCACCTTCCAAAGAGGTGAGTGATGAGGATTTCCTAGTCTATGAGAAACATTTGAACGGCACGGTCAACGTTCAATTTTTGATGTTATCATCAAGGTCTAGTGAGCTCATGAAGTCTCATGAAAACATGTTTGTTTATAGCATGCTCGATCACCTTCGTGGTCTTTACCAAGAGATATAAATATAGGAAAGGTTTGAGATATATAAGGCACTCTTTCAGAGTAATCTTGGAGAATGTTCCCCAGTTGGGCCTCATGTAGTCAAGATCATTGGATACATTGAGCGCCTGGAGGTTCTAGGGTTTAAACTCCCTGAAGAACTGGGCACCGATCTCATTATCGCATCACTCCCTCAGTGCTTCTCTAACTTTTTTTCCAATTTCAATATAAAAAACATTGAGAAGTCTCTATCTGATATTCTTATCCTCATTCACCAAGTGGAAAAAATATGAATTGTGAAAATCCTTTTGTCCTTATAGTGAATAAGAGGAAAGGGAAGTAGAAGAGATTTAAGCCCAAAGCTTCTTCACGGCCTTCCAAGAAAAGGAAGATCAAAGGATAGGAAAAAGAATAGGATGATGTTTGTTTCACATGTGGCAAGAAGGACCACTGGAATAAAAAATACACCCAGCCTAAGATCCAAGGGGAATCTTCAGGTGTGTTTTTTATCGAATTCAATCTATCTATTTCTAAAAATTGGGTATTAAATACAGCTTGTGGTTCTCACATATATATCCAAATATAGAAACCAAGTAGATTCAAGAAGATTGACCAAGGAGAGGTAGATCTATGAGCATCCAACAGATCTAGACTTTCTATTGTAGCTGTTGGGGACTACCACCTCACATTTCCAACTAGGATGATCTTGTTGTTAAAGGGTTGTCATTATGTGCAATCTGTTACTAAAAACATTATTTCTATATCCAGATTAGATGTAGATAGATTTTTTTTCAAGTTTGGAAATGAATGTTGCTTCTTTTAAAAAGATAGCATTTGTTTTGGTAGGTCACATTTATACAATGGTCTTTACGTGTTAGATTACACAAAACAAGTAATGGAAATCGATAACAAAGATACTTCACATAAATCATACCAAACCCAACTTTGGCATCATTAGCTAGGTCATGTAAACTAGAAATTCTTGACAAATTTACTGTTGGAGTTGGTGTCCTAGAACTAACTACTTTGTACTTTATTCATTAATGAGAACTTTGTCACATCTTGATTGTTCTTTTGCGTGACAATGCATGTGATAATGTCCCAAGGATAGCTATTTCATTAAAGTTTCATAGAGGATCCCTACTATGATGAGAACCCAGAAGTGTCATAACACTGTTCTTGAATATATGTTCTATGGTCGGATGATGTTATTTGAGGGACACAAATAATACAGGCCATTAGGGGTGAGGACTCATAAAACTTTGAGGCACCTTCTCATGGTGTGCGCCCTTGGTAATATCAAGGAGGATATTATGAGAATGAGACCCTCCAGCAAGAAATCCACATTTCATAGTGTCATTGGATGTTCTTATCTATGGAATTGTGTATTGGTCCTTAGACTTTAAGATTATTATTAATGGGTGTTACAACTCGCGTACTTAGATGTATTGACGAAAACTGTGACAACACACTATTCGTAGTGAGGTATGATACGTTGGGTGCGTCACGAGTAATACTACATTAATAGATAATGCGAGAAATGATTTTTCCCTTATGTTCCAGAATAGAAGTATATATATCTGGACCTTTGATGGAATTGATATAGCCTAAATAAATCTATAGCCATGGTGAGGAATGGGAAAGTTCAATTCCGAAAAGTCAAAGAAAGAATAATTGAGCACATGGGTTGATGGCACTAGCATAAAACCCGCTTGATTGGAGATATTGAGACAAAGGGATTAAATTACATGGTAAGAATTCGTATGAGGTGAAACGTCAATGCGGCGTCAACTTCTTTCTCTTGGGTTCCTTGACCCGTTGCTAGACAGTAATCTTGTACTTTAGGAAATCCAGCCTAATGCCAATGAGAAAGAGGCCTAGAGGGTCACACACTAAGTGTATCCAAGTATCTCAAGTAGTATAAATATTATTCCCATATGTGGTTTAATAATTATTCAAGTAATCCAAAATCGTTTTAATGTTGGAGGAATAAAGGAAATGAAAACAAGATATACACATCGTGTATTAATGATTACACGTCGTGTAGTTTTCATTTTGGAAAGGAAATGTAAACAAGATATACACATCATGTATTAATGATTACACACCGTGTAGTTTTCATGGAAAACGAGTACACGCCGTGTATTAATGATTACACGCCATATAGTTTTTACTATCAGGATTTTGAGGAAATTGTTGGATCTGAATCTACAGATTATACACAAGAGGGGGGTGAATTGTGTCTTTTGCAATTTTTCGGTAACACTTTGATTGAACGAGTTCTTTACTTTATTTTTTATCATATTTGATCATGCAGTGGAAATAAATAAAAGCAGAACACAAATATGTATAGTGGTTTGGGGAACAGAAGGCCCCTAGTCCACTCCACCAACGCTCAGCTCCACAAGCTTGGTGATTTTCACTATCTGGTCCTCTTTTCCATAGACCGGTTCACAACTGAGTACAGGCAGTTGACACCTTTACAACCCAAGGCAAAACAAAGCCTTCATGTTCAAACACGAACCTACACACCTTAGAACGAGAAGTTGGTTACTCAAGAATAAAAAGAATTTCATAAAGAAGTTCTCCAGTTGATCTTCATAATTGCAACATAATACAATTGATAGCAGATGGATCGAAGTCTCTAGAAATATTGATCTTCAAGTTGAAGCAGTTATAATTCGATCCGGTTGCAGTAGATATAGAGATATAGTGCACAACATCAGCAGTAGTAGATCCGCAGTAGATACTCGATGTAGAACAGTTGAATCTTTTATCGAGTTCCTTCTTCTTAAAAGAACAGATCTTTGACACTCTTTTTGAATCACCAGATTAATCATGAATTTATGCAGTCTCTGTTTTCCACCTTTTCTTAATAAAAGATCGATCACCATACACTCACGTACCTGGTGTTTTAGAGAGAACATATATAATAAATATGAGCAAATATCCTTCACATTTAAATCCATAAAAGTCGCCTTCTGATTCGCAATATTCAAAATTTTGAATTTACAGAGAAGTCGTAACTTCCCTTAAGACTCGGCATAAAAAGCTCCTTTTAATTCGATCTAAAATCCATTAATAAAACATCTTTGAATCAGTCAGAGTCGTACTTTAAAAATGACTTTAAATCTGGCTTGAAATCCGCCTGATAATCAGCTTGCTAATCGCTGCATAAAAATATTGTATGTCAAAATTTCTGACGCCAAACGTAAGGTTGATGACATGGCCTCCAAACATAGGGTTGATCATCTATACTTTTTCTTCAACACTCAAACGTACGGTAAAAGATCCATACTTTTACTTGATCCATAATTTTCAAGAACTTATGGTTGTTTACAAATGTAAAGTTGATGAACCATAATTTTGAGAAACAAACTTAACGTTTAGAATTTACGTACAGTTCTTTTTCAATACTTTGCTGATAACCAAAACATAAGGTTCCTTCCTAACGTAAGGTTCTCCTTCCATACTTTTCTGATAACCAAAACGTAAGGTTCCTTCCTAACGTAAGGTTATCCTTCCATACTTTGCTGAAAACGTATGGTTGTTTAACCATACTTTTCTCTTATCTCAAAAAGTATACACGATTTTCATCCTTATGCTACGTTTATCCACGTAGTGTATGAATAGTGATTCCAGAATGTGCTAAAGAAGATTCCGTGCTATATTTATCCATGTAAGGTATGAACAGTGATTCCATAATGCGCTAAAGTAGATTCCGTGAAGTAATAAATTCTCGTTATTTCAATAGTAAAATTAATTAATAAATTCCTACAAAATACTAAATAAAATCATTAGAAAATTACTAAGGGTATTTGTGAGCATCAAAATTATCATAAAGAGACAGAGTATTTTTTTCAATAAACTCCCCCTTTAAATAACATTAATATGTATTGTTGAAAACAATACTTTTCTCAACAATCTCCCCCTTTTTGATGATCACAAAACCCATAAAATAATTAAAATTATTTAAACAAAATTAACTTTTAAAATTAATTACATAAAGTTTTAGAATTTTGAAATGATGAAACAATATTTAATTTTGGCAAAATTTCTCCTTCTGAATAAACAATAAATATACAGAAAACTATTGAAATAAAGTTTTGTAAAATAAAATGTTGTGGTTATCCAAATTTCTCCTTTAATTATCCCCCTAAATAAAATGTTGATGTTTATCCAAATTCTCCCCCTTTTTGTGATATCAAAAAGAATGAGAAATCATGGATTTGAAAACATTTAATGTTTCACTGAACTGTATGTAAATGCTTATTATGAACTGTTTATCAATAATTAAATCTGGAGTATTGGCATATCAAAAATAAAATTAGTAAAATAAATAGAGAAAGAAAAAAATAAACAATGAAGGAAATTTTCATTCAAAAACAACAGTATATACATGACAATGATATACATAGGAATCAAGGTTTGGGTAAGATAGGCAATAGGTTCTATCTCCTCTGGATTACAGACTTGATTTCTGTAAACTGTTCCCGAAGTCTCTTCATCATCCCATCTCCAAGTTTGATAATGAGCTCGATGTTCTCTTGAGTTAGATGAATATCCTCTATCAAATTGACTCTTAAAAACTCATGCATCCTTTCCTCTTTTTCAATAAACACTGACAACTTCTCTGATAACTGATTTAACAGAATTCTGATAGATGGCTCACTAGATGTCAGTTGATCCACTAAGAACTTCTGATTGTCCAACAACACTGACAAAGGAGCATTTTTACATTGAAGATCTTGTAACCTGTCATTCATGTTGCTCATTACAGTTGTGATATCTTGAAACCTTTTGATTAAATCAGGTGAAGTACCTGATCCACTAGTAGCACTATTTGCAACTAATGCAAATTGGTTCTCTATAAACAACTTCAGATCTGATAAATCTGACTTCATAACCATTTTAGATTTAAATTGTGTAACATTAGTCAGCATATCCTCTTTAAACATTTCAACTTCTTGCCTTGAAACTGTAAACTCCTTCAGCTTTTGAAATTTCAAATGTTCTAAGTCTGAGGTATTTCTCAGAGAAACATTCTCAGATTCCAACTGAGAAACCTTTTTGTACAGTTTTTCAATTTCTTCTTTTCTTGAATCAGAGGCACCATATGCTTGATTCATAGTCACATGCTCTGGTTGATGCAGCATTACCAAAGGCAATGATTCAGCATCAGATTTTTCTTTTTCTCTGTCCTGAGAAGGTTGGTCTACATATTTTTCCTTAGAGTTCTCAAACTCCTCCATAGAAAAATCCTCTTTTAGTACCTCTGTGTGAGCTTCAGAATCATGCTCATCACATTCATCTTTATCTTTGTATTCCACTGGGTTTTCAAGAGCAATATCTTCAATAGTTTCCTGAGGTCTGTCCACTTCTTCACCAGGCACTACCTCCATCTCTTGTTCTTGTTGAAGTGAAACTTCAACATCAGCTACAATCTATTCATGATTCTCCCTTTGAGCTTCTTCTGGAACTCCTGATCCTTCTACTGGTGTTGTTCTTTTAGTAACAACTTCCATGGTCTTATCAACAACAGCTTCCCTTACAAAAGAATAAGAAAATAAATCTTTTGAGGTTGTTTCCAAAACAGGGGAAGTAATTTCCTCATTAAAAGGTCTCTTTCTTTTTGATTGAAGTCTTTCCTGACTTCTGTCTTCCTCAACATCTTCCACTTCAAATTGAATCCTTCTTGCTACATTTCTGACTCTGGATTCAGCTTGTCCCTCCTTGGACTTAGCAGGTTGAGCCTGAGCACTCTCTGAGTCTTTCTCAGCTCCTACTAGAAATCGTTTTCCTTTAAATGTGCTCCAGAAATATCCAACTTTCCTTAAAGTTCCAGCATTAAAGGTATTACTGTGATGACAGTTTACTCGAGCATCCACTAATCTCATCATGTCTTTCTTAAACAGCAGTTTAGAAATAAACCGACCAAAAGGGTAGAAATTCATCATGGCCTTGCTTTGATAGCAATAACTGAGATAACTTATCATGTATATTGGAAAGTGTAACTTAATATCGATTAATAGAAGAAAAATTATATACATATTAAGATACAAAATCTTTTCCATTTCTTCCATTCTTGGAGCTATTACATTCTGAATAAATTTGACCAAATCTTCTGATCAAGCTCCAAATCCTTGACAAACATCCTCTTTATTGTCTTAGTACCAAAAAGAAAAGACATGATGTCTTCGGATTTATGTACAAAATCTCCAATATTTTTCAAATCGAAATGAAAAAATCCATAATGAGGGTAGTTAAGAATCTGACCAATCTCTACTGATGAGATTGAGAAATCTCTATCCTCTATCTTATCCATCATACTGTCATCGGTATCCCCCAGGATAAACTATACAGATTTGAAAAAGTATCTATGTTCTACTTCATATAGAAATTCTATATTTTCACTATTGAACATCTTTTCAAGATTCTGAAATGACAGTGTTTGCTTCAACAACATATTTTTTTGAAATAACCAGTCGAGATCGATTACCTTGCCCTGTAAAATTTTTCTTCCCTCGGTGCATTGTCTCTTGGAATTGCTTGGCTCGGCTTCACTGGCTCTTTTAGTCCTTACCATTTCTGCGAGAATCTCTGAAGGTTTGAAGGTTAGGGTTTCAGAGGTTCGAAGGTTAGGGTTTAGGAGAGGAAGTGCGATTTTCAGATTTCGAAAGGGTTTCGATAAAAGTGAAACGGTTTAGAAGTCGAAAAGGCTCTGACAGCCTTGATTCCCGTGTAATCACTAATCATTACATATATTTAAAACAAATCAAGTTTGAATATGGTGAAAGAAAAAAAATCTTAAGCAGTATTAAAAAAAATTATAATAATAAATAAAAGTAAATAAAAATAAAAATTATTTAAAATTAAATAAACCTAGCTCCCCCTTAATAAAATCAAACCTTTCAGTGGGAAGTGGTTTAGTAAAAATATCTGCTAATTGAATTTCAGTATTTTTAAATTCTAAAAATATATCCTTTTTAATAACATGATCTCTTAAAAAGTGATGCCTTATATCAATGTGCTTAGTTATAGAATGATTAATAGGATTTTTTGAAATATTAATTGCACTTGTATTATCACGTAAAATATGTGTATTATTAAAATTCAATCCAAAATTTATAAGAGTGTTTTTTATCCACAACACTTGTGCACAGCAACTGCCAGCAGAAACATATTCTGCCTCAGCTATTGATAGGGCAATTGAATGTTGTTTCTTACTAGACCATGATACTAAGGACTTTCCTAAAAAGTGACATGTACCTGATGTGATTTTTCTATCTAACCTAAAACTTCCAAAGTCAGCATCTGAATATGAAATCAAATTACAATCATATGTTTTAGGATAAAGAAGAGATTGAAAAACAGTTCTTTTTAAATATCTAAAAAATATTTTAACAACAGTCAGATGAGATTCTTTAGGATTTGATTGAAATCTAGCATAAAGACATACTGAATACATTATATATGTCCTACTACTAGTAAGATATAACAAACTACCAATCATACCTCTATATAACTTGTTGTCAACTGATTTCCTAGTTTCATCCAAATCAAGTTTTATATTAGTACACATCGGAGTTGTAAATGACTTGTTGTTTTCAAGTCCAAATTTCTTAAGTAAATCAGTAATGTATTTGCTTTTATTTAAAACATTTCCAAAATCTTTTTGATAAATTTGAAGACCCAAAAAGAAATTTAATTCTCCCATCATACTCATTTAAAATTCTTCTTTCATTAATTTTGAAAATTCATGACAAATAGTTTTATTAGTTGATCCAAAGATTACATCATCACATAAATTTGAACCAATAAAACATTATTTTTCACAGTTTTATTAAAGAGTGTTGGGTCTGCCATTCCAACAGTAAAGTCATTTTTCAAAAGAAAAGAACTTAATCTTTCATACCAAGCTCTAGGTGCTTGTTTAATGCCATAAAGAGCTTTAGTAAGATTAAAAACAGAATCAGGTTTTTGAGAGTTCTCAAAACTAGGAGGTTGCTCAACATAAACTTCCTCTATTAAATAACCATTTAAAAAGGAAGATTTAACATCCATTTGAAATAATTTAAAATTCATATAAGATGCATAATCTAAAATCATTCTTATGGATTCTAACCTAACTATAGGTGCAAAAGTCTCATCATAATCTATTCCTTCTTCTTGATTGTATCCTTTAGATACTAATCTTGCTTTATTTCTTGTTATTGTGCCTTGGTCATCTTTGTTTATTTCTAAAGACCCATTTGGTTCCTATTACAAGATAATTCTTAAGTCTTTCCACTAATTCCCAAAATTCATTTCTTTTAAACTGGTTTAATTCATCTTGCATTATTATTACCTAGCTTTCATCATCTATATATTCTTCTATAGTCTTGGGTTCTTGTTGATATAGGAAGTCGGAGAATTCCACTAGGTTTCCTAAGTTTCTTCTAGTTTGAACACCAGTTTCTAGGTCACCTATTAAAGTTTCTAAAGGGTGATTCTTTAGGGTTCTAGACTGTCTAGGTAATATATTTAAAGGTTCTTCAGTATCATGTTCCTCTGAACTGGACTGAATTTCTTTTATATTATTTTCAAAATCATTCTTTAAGTTCTCAAGTCTCATGTTATCATTAGAGTCAAGTTCATCCATTTGTTCTGTCCTTTTCTCAAAGGGATCAGATTCATCAAATTTCACATGAACTGATTCTTCAACAATCCTTGACTTCTTATTATAAAATCTATAAGCTTTGGAGGTAGCAGAATATCCTAAGAAAATACCTACATTAGATTTTGGATCAAACTTACCAAGATTATCCTTGGTGTTTAAGATGTAAACCTTGCATCCAAAAACATTAAAGTAATTTAATTTTGGTTTTCTGTTATTCCATAATTCATAGGGTGTCTTTTTTAAAATAGGTCTAATTAAAACTCTATTAATTATATAACAAGTTGTATTCACAGCTTCTGCCCAAAAATATATAGGTAGGCTATATTCATTTAACATAGTTCTAGCCATTTCTTGAATTGTTCTATTTCTCTTTTCTACAATCCCATTCTGTTGAGGTTTTCTTGGTGCAGAAAATGTATGTTTAATACCCATGTTTGAGCAAAAGAAATTAAATTCCAGATTCTCAAATTCTCCACCATGATCACTTCTCAATGAGATTATATTAAAACCGTTTTCATTTTGAACAGATTTGTAAAAACTTTCAAATAAAGTAAAAGCTTCATTTTTAAATTTCAAAAAGAAAATCCATGTAAATATTGAATAGTCATCAACTAAAACATATACATATAATTTACCAGCTAGGCTTGCTACTCTTGAGGGTCCAAACAAATCCGTATGAATAAGTTCTAGAGGTTTAGATGTAGAAACCTTATTAACAGATTTGAAGGATGATTTGTGTTGCTTTCCAAGTTGACATGCATCACAAAATCTGTCACTTTCAAATTTGAGACAAGGTAAATCAGAAACAAAATGTTTCTTAGATAACTTATGTAAAACATATACATTGCAATGTCCAATTCTCCTATGACAGATCCAGGATTCACTTACTTTAGCAGTCAAGCAGTTTACTTGTTGTTTACACAAGGAATTTAAATCCAAAGTATAGACATTTCTAGTTCTTGGTGCTTTAAATTTAAACAGTTTATCTTTAGAAACAGTACAGCAATTGTTAGTAAAATCAACAGTATATTCATCATCACAGAGTTGAGAGATACTTATTAGATTGTGTTTTAGTCCTTGTACATAATGAACTTTTTTGATTGAGACTGTTTTTGGATCTCCAACAGTTCCAATGACAATGATTTTTCCTTTGGCATTGTCACCAAATGTGACAAGTCCTCCTTCCTTTTGAGTGAGTGAAGAAAAATTCAATGATTTTCCACTCATATTTCTTGAGCAGCCACTGTCCATGTACCATATATCCTTTCTTCTCTGGTGGCCTGCTACCTGCAAAGACATTCAAACAAATTTCTTTGGTACCCATATTTTGTTGGGTCTAGGGGTGTTAGCTAGAAATGATCTGGATATCCAGATTTGCTTTGTTATTCTAAAATTAGCTGAATCATATAAGTCATTTGAAACATAGGCTTTCTTAATACCACAAATTTGAGGTTGTCTTAAGAAATAGTTTTTAGCTATATGTCCATTTGTCCCACAAAAATTAAAATTATCCTTTTTAGAGCTTGGAACAAAATAATTTTTATATAGCTTAGGTTTTTCTCCTTTACTGCCAATTCCAAATCTCTCCTTTTTAATGATAGTTTTTTCAAGAATTTCATTTAATGAATTTTATCCTTTTGTAAAAACCAATGCAGCCTGTTTGTAAGATTCTACTTCATCCTGAAGTGTTTTTATTATTGATTTAAATTCAATATAGTTAGTGTTAATTGAATTGTATTTATCAGTTAATTCCTTATGTTGTTTCAGCATTGTATCTCTTTCATCTGAAACAGCTTTATGTATGTTTTTTAGTGAATTATGTTTTTTAAATAGTGAATCATATCTTTCTTCAAGCATATTGCAGTAGGCTGCAATTTTTTCATTTGTGTAGCTTGATTCCAAATTTGATTCAGAGGAGTAATATGAGTGTACCTCATCCGTTTCAGCCATAAAACACATTTTTTCTTTTAGATTTACTTTTTCTTTCTCTGAGCTTGATTCAGGAGAGCTACTGGAGTCTTCAGATACACTCCAAGTGGCTTTCATAACTTTCTTGTCTTTCTTCTCATAGTCATTTCTTTTGAATAATTTTTCTTCTTTGCATCCTTCAATTGTGGGTAATCTGGTCTGATATGCCCCATCTTTTTTCATTCATAACATCTTAATTCCTTATTATCTCCCTTAAAATATTTTTTGAAGCCTATTTTCTTGTTTTAGAACTTTCTAAATTTCCTGGCTAGCTGAGCCAGTTCTTCATCTGAGTTTGATGAGTAAGAGCTTTCTGATTTAGCTTTGACTTCTCTGTTCTTCATCTTTCTATTCTTTTGTTGTGAAGTTACCTTCAAGGCAGTATATTCTCTTTTGATAAGCACTTTATGTTCATTAGCCTCATCTTTCATTTCATCTTCATACATCATCAGTGTACCAATCATCTCTCTCATGGTTATATCTTTGACAGGAGTTGATTGTCTGATTGTAGCAGAGATACCATTCCATTGAGTAGGAAGTACCCTTAGTACTTTTAATGCTTGATCAAGCTGCTTGATAGGTTCTCCTAGAGCTGTTATATTATTGACAATCTCTATCAATCTCCCATTCATTTGGGTAATTCTTTCACCTTCAAACATTCTGAAAGTATCAAATTTCAGTTTTGCAGTTGCATATCTCATTTGCCTCACATTTTTTGTTCCGTCATATGCCACAGATATTGTTTGTCACATCTCATATATTGTTGTGCACTGAGATACTCTATTAAATTCATCTTGTCCTAGACCACAGATAATTGCATTCATAGCCTTTGAGTTCATATCGTACTTTGCCTCTATAGTAGAACTCCATGTCTCAGGATTTTCAGGAATTTCATAAGGAGTCAGAATCTTTGAATAGACTTTATATCTGAGGTTTTTCAGATATATTATCATGCGCGATTTCCAGCAACCATAATTGTCTCCATTAAAATATGGTTCTCTGATAATTGACATCCCTTATCTTGTATCAGTCATGATGCTCTATTGTATAATCTTTAAATTCTAATAGCTTGCTAAGGCTCTATCAGAAGCTCCACCTCTGATACCAATTGTTGGATCTGAATCTACAGATTATACACAAGAGGGGGGTGAATTGTGTCTTTTTCAATTTTTCAGTAACACTTTGATTGAACGATTTTTTTCCTTTATGATTTATCAGATTTGATCATGCAGCGGAAATAAATAAAAGCAGAACACAAAGATGTATAGTGGTTCAGGGAACAGAAGGCCCCTAGTCCACTCCAGCAATGCTTAACTCCATGAGCTTGATGATTTTCACTATCTGGTCCTCTTTTCCACAGACCGGTTCACAACTGAGTACAGGTAGTTGACACCTTTACAACCCAAGGAAAAACAAAGCCTTATGGTTCAAACACAAACCTACACATCTTAGAACAAGAAGCTGGTTACTCAAGAATAAAAATAATTTCAGAAAGAAGTTCTCCAGTTGATCTTCACAATTGCAACAGAATGCAATTCACAACAGATGGATCAAAGTCTCTATAAATATTGATCTTCAAGTTGAAGCATTTCTGAGTCGATCAGGTTGCAGTAGATATAGAGATATAGTGCACAACTTCAGCAGTAGTAGATCCACAGTAGATATTTGATGTAGAACAGGTGAATCTTTTATTGAGTTCCTTCTTCTTAAAAGAACAGATCTTTGACTCTCTTTTTGAATCAGCAGATTAATCATGAATTTTTTAAGTCTCTTTTTTCCACCTTTTTTTTAATAAAAGATCGATCATCATACACTCACTTACCTGGTGTTTCATAGAGAACATATATAATAAAGCTGATCAAATCTCTTTCACATTTAGATCCATAAAAGTCACCTTCTGATTCGCGATATTAAAAAAATTGAATTTACAGAGAATTCGTAACTTCCCTTAAGACTCGGCATAAAAAGATACTTTTAATTTGATCTTAAATCCATTAATAAAACGGCTTTGAATCAGTCAAATTCGTACTTTAAAAACGACTTTAAATCTGTCTTGAAATCCGCCTGATAATCAGCTTACTAATCGCTGCATAAAAATATCGTCTGTCAAAATTTCTGACGCCAAACGTAAGGTTGATGACGTGGCCTCCAAACATAGGGTTGATAATATAGTCTTCAAACGTAAGGTTGACAACGTAAGGTTGAACACAAACGTAGGTTTGATCACAAATGTAGGGTTGATCACAAACGTAGGGTTGATCATCCATACGTTTTCTTCAACACTCAAATGTACGGTAAAAGATCCATACTTTTACTTGATCCATACTTTTCAAGAACATATGGTTGTTTACAAAAGTAAAGTTGATGAACTATAATTTTGAGAAACAAATGTAACGTTTAGAATTTATGTACAATTCTTTTTCCATACTTTGCTGATAACCAAAATGTAAGGTTCCTTCCTAACGTAAGGTTCTCCTTCTATACTTTGATGATAACCAAAACATAAGGTTCCTTCTTAGCGTAAGGTTCTCCTTCCATACTTTGCTGAAAACGTATGGTTGTTTAACCATACTTTTCTCTTATCTCAAAACGTATACACGCTTTTCATCCTTACGCAGCATTTATCCACGTAGGGTATGAACAGTGATTCTAGAACGCGCTAAAGTAGATGTCGCGCTATATTTATCCACGTAAGGTATGAACAGTGATTCCAGAATGCGCTAAAGCAGATTTCGCGCTAAGTAATAAATTCTCGTTATTTCAATAGTAAAATTAATTAATAAATTCCTGCAAAATACTAAATAAAATCATTAGAAAATAACTAAGGGTATTTGTGAGCATCAAAATTATCATAAAGAGACATAGTATTATTTTCAATAAACTCTCCCTTTAAATAACATTAATATGTATTGTTGAAAACAATACATTTCTCAACAGAAATAATATCATTTTATAAAATGATATTTATTATAATCAGTGTGGACACATGTCAAGGAATTAATCATTCGACATGGGGGTTTTAAATAAGAGTTAATGAAATAAATAAAATGTGTCACGTGTTTATTTATTGTCATAACTCTATAACCTCAAACCCGATTATAAATATCCTCACAACCCCAACACTTTTCTACAGATAATCATTGTGCACAACAATTCTGGAAAATTTTCTCAAGACCAAAAGAACTCCTTCCTCCAAGAACGCTCTCAAGACTGAGAGAGATCCTCTTCCATCGGATCAAGGCAATCTAAGGCAGACAACGTATGCAAAGGCTTCTCTGCGCTAGCACCCGGAGATTCCTTTGACGGCGTCCAAAGATACGTGGAGCACGTGTGGATCACCGCTAGAGGAATCCTACACTTTTATTCTATGATGCAATGACGAATCACATCGGATCATGACCGGAGACATCAATGACGAAAGAATTACATCAAGGTAATTCTTGTCAATTAATTAAATTAATTATAACCAACATATGATGATCCTCCTTTGTGGTTCCAGGACTATTATTCTTACTTGTCTATTTCTATGATTTGATCTGTGGAGTCTGGCATTTATCATCGTATTAATCCCAGATTGATCATTTCTAATGACCAAAAGCCAAGTGGGCACATCCACCCATGAGCTTCCGTTGCGCCCGGATTCTACAAGTGGTATCAGAGGGGTCATATCGTTGATTATAATTATTTAGTTTTTCATTGGTTATTTATGAATTTAATAATTTAGTTGTTTCAATTCAAGTTAATCGTTCTTTAAAATCTGAATCTCGAGATATGTTCCTCCCCTATCGTTTCTCGTTCACCTTACAGAAACGAATTTTTCTTTTAATTTTGATTAAAATAAAATAGAGGAACTCATCCGGAGGTGATAAACGCTCCTGGTCGTACAACACCAGAATACATGGCGTGTATTCATAAGTACACATCGTGTATTCTAGGTTCAACGCATTGACTGATCCACCAAATCATGTCATGTATTGGATCCTATATAAGTCATTTATGACATTGTGTGTTGACTGGGAACAGGTGGCACATGGTTTCCGGATTACACGTTGTGTGGTCCAACTGAACACGGCGTGTAGTCCCTTCAGTTTAGGGTTGGACCATGTACCCCGTACACGGATTTCCTGGCTAGAAACCGTGTAACGTAGACACTACACGATGTGTGTCCAACTGTACATGTCGTGTACTCCAAAAATTTCTGAAGTACATCTACACGCCATGTCCTCGGGCGTGTGCTTCAGATGGACGGTGAACAAAAGTACATGCTGTGTAGTTAGAACTACATGCCATGTACTCATCCAAATTACACGAATTTATTAAAATTTATTATTATATTATACAATCCCTTGATACGTGTACCATAGTGCAAGCATAAAGCTGAGGCACAATACATGATAAGTGTTTTATATATATGTGTTTAATTTCACATCTGTGTGATGAATGGGAATTCACTAGGTTTCCTCCAAGGTACAAGTTGCGTACAAAGATAATTTTAAATGAATTTATTTGTTTAAAATTATTATGGATGATAATATCAAGGAAATTCATAAAAGGGGTTTAAGATAAAAGGATTAATTAATTGAAGATAATTAATTGATTTGAGCATGATTTATCATAAATAAGAATGATTAAAGAATTGAATGCTAGTTTTATTAATGCTTAATATCGTTGCATGTATGGATGATCATGAGCTATACCAAGACCTTTGTATTTGAATGATTTATTTTAATTTATTTATTTAAATTAAATTTGTTGGCCTGCGAGCCTTCTCCTCATTAATATGTAGGGTCTGTGCACCCAAGGTTTATTTTATGTAAAAACCCATTTTACCCCTCACCTTCGTGTGAGATAAATACATATGTAATGGATGGAGCTCCCAATCTAGTGGAGGTGGCTCAAGTTAGGAGCCAAGGTGAAACCAATCCAAGCAGATACAAAGGTGGACAGGTGGAAATCTGTAAACACGAACCCGAAAGGTTCAAGGTGTTTCTCCCCTAGGTATTGGGTTAGTTTATCAACTTATAGATAAACTAACCAATAGAACAAGCTCATGATCATACCATTTATTTTATTTCTATCAGTTTCATGGTTTATTTATTATGGGTGTGTTTTCACGATTACACAATTAATGAATTACACAAGCATGCAAGATGGAACTAAAATAAGACCGGCTTATGCGTAAATATTATCTTAGATATGGTTAATCACTTAATTATATCCCACTTAATATTAAAAAGAATGTAATCAAAGATAATAAAATGGAAATTTATGTATAAGGATAAAATCCCTCAAAGAAATATTAAGTCAGTATAGCCTTCCATAATCTTGGTTAGAATCGAACCATAGTTCAAAGTGCTTGACCAACCCTAGTTGGGGTGCTTTCAATTATCGGGGAGTTCTAATTCAAGGTTTTGGGTTGACTTAACTTGGTTCGCATCAAGGTTTTACTGTCACAGCAGGACTTGGTGTGACCAAGAGGCAAAGGCTGAGGAAATCCAAAATAAAAGGATTTTAGGATTGGGGAGTCCACTCAGCGGATCAATGAGCTATGAGTTAATGCAGTTGGCATTTGGAATGCCTACCTAAAACCCTTCAAGTTTCTTGACCAACCCTACTTGGGGTAATGTGAAGGGAAATGTGGCTCTTTGCCACTAGATTATTCAGGCAATAGAATATTCTGAATTTAATTGTGAGGGCTATTGGATTTCGATAAAATAGCAGAAGACTAATAAATAATAATTTATTTATTTGTCTTAATTTTGTAATAAAGTAATAAACCTTTTCTCATATTAATTTGTAGAAATAGAAAGAAAAATGACTTCAAACATATCATTTCAAACCATACTCAAGAAGGAAAACCTTCTCACCTGCACCAATTTCCAAGAGTGGAAGAGGCGTTTACGCGCCATCCTTCACCACGAAAGGAAATTGTATGTGCTGGAAGAGCATGTTCCAGTTGCGCTTGGAAAAGAGGATAGTGATGAGGAAATATCTCTTTATGCGAAACATATGGTTGATTCCATAGATGTCCAATGTTTCATGCTATCGACCAAGTCTAATGAGCTCTTGAAGCAACAGGAAAACATGGACGCGTATAGCATGATGTCTCACCTTAAGAATCTCTACCAAGAGAAGGCAAGGCAAGATAGATATGAGATCTCCAATGCTTTGTTTACAACTATTCTTGGAGAGTCTGTGCCAGCTGGGCCTCATGTATTCAATCTTATTGGCTACATTGAACATCTGGACATCTTAGGGATGAAATTCTTGGATGAGTTGCGTATAGATATTATCCTATCATCACTGCCCAAGACCTTATCTAGCTTCATTGTCAATTATAACATGAGAAACAATGAGAGAAGTCTATCAGAACTTTTGACCTTAATTATCTAGGTATATAAGGACATGGGGCATGAAAAAACTGCAGTCTTTATGGTAAATAAGAAAAGGAAGGACAAGTCAAAGGGTCCAAAGACTTATAAACGGTCTGAAGCCCCCAAGCGTCGTCCCTCCAAGAAGGGGAAGATCCAGAGGCAGGGCAAGGAATGGGAGGTGGTATGTTTTTCATGTTTCAAGCAAGGCCACTAGAAGAGTAACTCCACCTAGAAGCATGGGGATGCTAAAGTTGTGTTCGTTATCGAGTGTAATCTCTCCATTTCTACACATTGGGTATTAGATATAGCTTATAGGGTTCACATCTGTATTCAAATGCAGGAACCAAGTAGATTTTTAATGATTTCTAGATGAGAGGTGGATCTTCAAGCTTCCAATGGTGCAAGGCTGGCTGCATTGGCTATTGGTGATTACCACCTCTCATTGCCAAATGGGATTATTTTTGTTTTACATAACTGTTATTATGTGCCTAGTGTTACCAAGATCATAATTTATGTATCTTGTTTGGATATGGATGGATTTATTTTCAAGTTTGTAAATAAGGGTTGTCTCTTTTATAAGAACAATGTATGTTATGGTATGGTGCATTTAAATAATGGTTTTTATGTATTAAATTACGAAAACCAAGTGTTGGAAATCGATAACAAAACAAACTCACATGACTCATATATCACCCAGTTGTGGCATCACCGTCTAGGTCATGTAAACGAGAAGCGCTTGAAAAAGCTCTGTCAAGATGGATATTTAGACTCTACTGAGATAAAACCACTTGATAGATTTCATGCTTGTTTATTAGGAAAAATTACCAAGACGCCTTTCGGTGGACAAGGTGAAAGGGCCATAGAGCTTCTAGGATTGGTGCACACGGATGTGTGTGGACCATTTCTAGTAGAAGATAGAGGTTCTTATTCTTACTTCATTACTTTTACTGATTATTTGAGTATATATGGGTATGTCTACTTAATGAGGTATAAGTCATAAGCCTTAGAGAAACTTAAGGAATTCAAGAATGAAGTAGAGAATCAGCTTGGTAATAATATAAAGAAACTTTGATCGGATCTAGGTGGAGAATATCTTAACCAAGAGTTCATCGATCTTCTATGGGATTCTGGGATTCTATCTCAGCTCACTCCACCTTATACACCACAGTGGAATGTTGTTAGTGAAAGGAGGAACCACACCTTGTTGGACATGGTGAGGTCGATGATGAGTCATACTGATTTTCTGTTATCCTTTTGGGGATATGCATTACAAACTGCAGCATACACATTAAACCGAGTACCAACTAAGGTGGAAAATGGAATTCCCTCTGATTTATGGAATGGAAAGAAACCCATTTTGTCACATACACGTGTATAGGGATGCGAGGCATTTGTTAAGGCCTTCCCAGGCAACAAACTAGCACCCCGTGGCATGAGGTGTATCTTTATAAGATATCCCAAGGAAACAAAAGTATATTACCTATATAACCCTCAAGACACGAAAGTGATTGTCACCAGACAAGCTATCTTTCTTGAGAGGGAGCACATCCTAAAAAGGGATAGTCGGAGAAAGATTGACTTTGACGAAGTTGATGCTCAAGATACACAGAAGTTGGTACAGGAACAAGTTCCACAGGTCCCCATGGAAGAGGTTCCAGAAACACAAGTACTGCGTAGGATCTCAAGAGAGGTAAGGGAACCTGATAGATTTGGTTTCCTAGTCACTGAGGATGGTGAATCATTATTTCTAGACAAAGATGAACCTCTCTCCTATAAGGAAGCAGTAGAAAGCTTAGAAGCTTCAAGATGGTAAGAAGCTATGAATTCTGAGATGGATTCCATGTATCAGAACCAAGTCTGGGTTCTGGTCGATGAGCCAGTTGATGTAAAGCTTGTTGGATGAAAATGGGTATTCAAGAGAAAACTGGACATCGAAGGTCAAGTTAGCACCTATAAAGCAAGGCTAGTGGCTAAATGATTCAGACAGCGTCAAGGAATTGACTATGGTGAAACCTTCTTGCCAGTTTCCATGTTTAAATCCATAAGAATCATACTTTCCATAGCAGCTTACTATGACTATGAGATTTGTAAAATGGATGTCAAAACAGTATTCCTTAACATGATCCTTTAGGAAGATGTCTATATGACACAGCCATAAGGGTTTGTGACACCAGGTGAATCCAAACAAGTTTACAAGTTGCAGAAATCTATTTATGGATTAAAGCAAGCATCCAGGTCATGGAACATTCGATTTGATGAATCCATAAAGAAATTTGGTTTCATTAAGAAAGAATGTGAGACATGTGTTTATAAGTGGTTTAATGGGAATGTGATCATTATCCTACTAGTATATGTTGATGACATATTGCTTATTGGAAATGATGTACCAGTCTTACAGCCAGTTAAGGACTAGTTGAACAAGTGTTTCTCCATGAAGGACTTAGGTGAAGCAGCCAACATTCTAGGGATAAAGATCATTCTTGATAGATCCAAGAGGCTACTTAGACTAAGTCAGGGTACATACATTGACCAGATGCTAAAGAGATTTAGTATGGAATAATCCAATAAGGGATTAGTTCCAGTGTCACATGGCCTACATCTTTCTAAGAAAATGTGTCCTCAGACACAACAAGATAAAGATAGAATGAGTAAGATCCAATACACTTCGGCTATAGGATCCATCTTGTATTCCATGTTATGTACCATGCTTGATGTTGCCTATGCACTGAGCATGGTTGGCAGATATCAAGAAGATCCAGGAGAACAGCATTGAACTGCTATTAAGACTATCCTTAAGTATCTGAGAAGAACTAATGATATGTTCCTAGTGTATGTAGGAGACGAGGAACTTGTCATCAGAGGGTATGTTGATGTTGGTTTTCAGACATATCAGAACAATCTAAAGTCACAATCTTGATATGTTTTCTGTCTCAATGGAGGAGTTGTGAGCTGGAAGAGTTCAAAGAAGCCAGTTGTCACCGATTCTACAGTGGAGTCTGAATATGTAGTGTCTCTTGATGAATCCAAGGAAGCTTTTGGATTTGGAACTTTGTCCAGGAGCTTGATGTGGTGCCGAGCAGTAAATATCCTATAATATTGTATTGTGATAATACTATAGAGGTGGCTCTTGCAAAAGAACCAATGTCACATCAACAAAAAAATCACATACTTTGAAAGTATCACCACTTGATGGATTTTTATCAAAGGGGTGAAGTTTTAGTGATCAGAGTGTCCATGGAAGATAATGTGGCAGACCCCATAACTAAAGGCCTATCTCAGCAGAAGCATGAATATCATGTGAGTGCTAGCGGGTTAAAGGTTGTTAGCAGTCGGCTCTAGTCCAAGTGGGAGTCTGTTGGATTTGGTGGCCTATAACCAACTACTTTTTACTTTATTCATTAATGAAAACTTTGTCACATATTGATTGTTCTTCTGCATGACAATGTATGTGATAATGTTCCAAGGATAGCTCTTGCATTAAAGGGTCATAGCGGATCCCTTCTATGATGAGAACCCGAAAGTTCCATAAAATTGTTCTTGAATATATGTTCTATGGCTGGATGATGTTATTTGAGGGACACAAATAATATAGTCCATTAGGGGTGAGGACTCATAAAATTTTGAGGCACCTTATCATGGTGTGCTCCATTGGCAATATCGGGGAGGATATTATGAGAATGAGACCCACTAGTAGGAAATCCACATTTCATAGTGTCATTGGATGTTCCTATATGCAGATGTGTGTATTGGTCCTTAGACTTTAAGATTATTATTAATGGGTATTAAAACTCATGCACTTATATGTATTGATGAAAATGATGACAACACATTGTTCGCAGTGAGGTAGGCAACGTTGGGTGCGTTACGAGTAATATTGTATTAATAGATAATGCAAGAAAGGATTTGTCCCTTCTGTTCCATAATGGAAGTAGATATCTCAGGCCCTTTTATGGAATTGATATAGCCTAAATAAATCCATGGTCATGGTGATGAATGGGCAAGTTCAATTCCAGAAAGTCAAAGAAAGAATAATCGAGCACATGGGTTGACACTACCACAAAACTGGGAAAGTCATGCGCCTGCCTTTATCAGCGCTAACGGAAAATCGCTGATAAAGGGCTGGACCTTTATCAGCGCTAACAAAAGCGCTGATAAAGGTCACCTTTATCAGAGCTTTTTTAGCGCTGATAAAGGCCTTCCACTGTATCAGCGCTTTTCTAGCGCTGATAAAGGCTGTATTTATCAGCGCTTTTCATTTTAGCGCTGATAAATACACCCTTTATCAGCGCTTTTTACTAGCGCTGATAAAGGGTCCCATGGATTTATTAAAAACTCGCGGGTCCTCTTCCTCCTCCCCTCACACAATCAAGCTCTCGCGGAAGCCCTCGTCTGCGCCGCTGCCGCCGAAACCCCTCCCCCTTCTCTCTTTCTCTCTCCCTGCGGCCCCCCTCCTCTGCGTAGCAGCCCAGCCGAAGCGATCCCCCTCCGGCGCACTACCCCTCCGGCGCGCTCACCCTCTGGCGCCGCTCCCCCTGCGTTGCCGCTCCCTCGCGCGACCTCCTCCGGACCCCACTGCTCCTGCATCCCCTTCACCGCGTCGTCGGTCCCTTCCGCACCTCCTCCTTCTCCCTACATTGCCCGACCGCCACCCTTGTTGGCGCCGCGCTTGCCGGCGCCACCCGTGCCGGTGTCGCGCCGCCCTTTCGAGCATCATCCCAGACTTTCCACACCCTGTTGTCATCGTTTCGGCTTTTGTGCGCCCTGTTGGTACCATTCTGGCCAGCGCGCGGCCTGCCGGCGTCATTCCGGCCAGCCCACGCCTTGCCGGCATTGTCCTGGCCTCCCGTTGCGAGTCCCGCAGCCCCGGTGAACCCCGCCCAGACCCTGCTGGTTGAGAATACCTCTGTTCCGAGGTGAGGTTTGCATTGTTTTTTTGTTTGTATAATTTTAGGTCAATATTTTATTCTGTTTATGAGTCCCTAGTTTACGTCTTCTTGCATCTGCACCAATATTCTTGTTTATGTGTCAATCTTTCTAATTAAATTAATTTGTAACAAATGTGTATTGTTTTTCGAGATGCGAAATTAGTTTTGATTTGGTTATTTGGGCATTTGATTTGTTAGTGTTATGTTTAGGTGATGTTAGTGTACGTTTTCTTTTTGAAAACTCACTTTGGGTTGTTTATCAGCATCGATAGTTTGTGCAGTTGTGTTTTTGAAAGTGTCATTGTGCAGTTGACTTTTTATTAGTGTCAAAAGTGTGTTTAGTCTTAAAAGTGGTTTTGTAAATAATGTCGATGGCGCAAGTGATGTTTTGAAAATGTATCAAGGTGGTTCTTTCACGTTGTTGCTCGTTTGGGTTGTTTTAAGGCTTTGTTAGTGTAATTTCAGTTTTCGTACGTTTGTTGCAGTGTGTTTGCGAGATAACCTCGTGATATTGTGGTCGTCGAAGCTCTCGCGGAAGCCCTCATCTGCGCCGCTGCCGCCGCTGCCGCCGCCTCCTTCTCCTCCGCCGCGGCCGCCGCCTCCTCCTCTGCTCCTCCTCCTCCTCCTCCTCCTCCGCCAGTGCCTCCGCGGCCTCCTCCTCCTCCGTGGCCTCCTCTTCCTCCATTGTGCGGTATGCTATGCCTGTAATTTTCTTTGTTTTTTGTTTTTGTTCTATATTTCAACTATCATGATTTGTGTGAATCAATTTTATTTGAAGTGGGGGGTGCAGGTGTTGTGGGTGTAGTGGGTGGGGGGGTGTTTAGGTGGGGGAGATGTTTAGTGGGTGAACATGTAGGTGGGGCGTATAATGGGGGGTCCAAATACCGTATCTTCCTCATCCTAAAAGGTGCGATCTTTTTCAATACCATTTTATTTCATTGTCCATAAAACATAGCATTCGCCCGTTTTATCTTTTCCCATCCAACACTATCATATCCAGTACCATTACCTATAAAATAACACATTATGCATGCGTTCTTAAAAATATAATAAGAGAGTAGTAAAACTCCACCGCCTCCTCCTCTGCTCCTTCTCCTCCTCCTCCTCCTCCACCGGCCTCATCCTCCTCCTCCTCCGCTGCCTCCGCCGATGCCTCCTCCTCCTTCGCCGGTGCCGCCGGTGCCTCCGCGGCCTCCCCCTCCTCCGCCGGTGCCTCCGCGGCCTCCTCCTCCTCCGTCGTCACGCCGCGGTCAAGCTGCAGTCACACCGTGGTCACACCGCGGTCACGCTGCGGTCACGCCGCGGTCACGCCGGTGCCTCCGCGGCCGCCGCCGCCTCCTCCTCCGCCGCGGCCGCCTCCTCCTCCTCTGCTCCTGCTCCTCCTCCTCCTCCTCCACCGACCTCATCCTCCTCCTCCTCCGCTGCCTCCGCTGCCTCCACTGCCTCCGCTACCTCCGCTGCCTCCGCTGCCTCCGCCCTGCCTCTACGTTGCCGCCGGTGCCTCCTCCTCCACCGCGGCCTCCTCCTCCTCCACCGCGGCCTCCTCCTCCTCCTCCGCTGCCTCCGCTGCCTCCTCCTCCTCCGTCGCGGCCGCCGACTCCTCCTCTGCTTCTGCTCCTCCTCCCCTCCACCGGCCTCATCTTCCTCCTCCTCCGCTACCTTCGTTGCCTCCGCCCTGCCTCCACCCTGCCTCCGCCCTGCCTCCGCGCTGCCGTCGGTGCCTCCGGTGCCTCCTCCTCCACCGCGGCCTCCTCCTCCTCCGCCGATGCATCCTCCTCCTCCGTCGGTGCCGCCAGTGCCTCCACATCTCCTCCTCCTCCGCGTGCTGCGGTCACGCCGCGGTCACGCCGCGGTCACGCCGCGGTCACGCCGCGGTCACGCCGCGGTCACGCCGCGGTCACGCCGCGGTCACGCCGCGGTCACGCCGCGGTCACGCCGCGGTCACGCCGCGGTCACGCCGCGGTCACGCCGCGGTCACGCCGCGGTCACGACGCGGTCACGCCGCGGTCACGCCGCGGTCACGCCGCGGTCACGCCGCGGTCACGCAGCGGTCACGCCGCAGTCACGCCACGGTAACGCCGCGGTCACGCTGGTGCCTCCTCCTCCACCGCGGCCTCCTCCTCCTCCGCCGATGCCTCCTCCTCCTCCGCCGGTGCCGCCGGTGCCTCCGCGGCCGCCTCCTCCTCTGCGGTTCACGGTCACGCCGGTGCCTCTGCGGCCGCCGCCTCCTCCTCTGCTCCTGCTCCTCCTCCCCTCCACCGGCCTCATCCTCCTCCTCCTCCGCTGCCTTCGCTGCCTCCGCCCTGCCTCCGCGCTGCCGCCGGTGCCTCCGGTGCCTCCTCCTCCACCGCGGCCTCCTCCTCCTCCACCGATGCCTCCTCCTCCTCCGCTGGTGCCGCCAGTGCCTCCACGTCTCCTCCTCCTCCGCGTGTTGCGGTCACGCTGCGGTCACACCGCGGTCACGCCGCGGTCACGCCGCTGTCACGCCGGTGCCTCCTCCTCCACTGCGGCCTCCTCCTCCTCCACCGCGGCCTCCTCCTCCTCCTTCACTGCCTCCGCTGCCTCCTCCTCCGCCGTGGTCTCCGCCTCCTCCTCTGCTCCTGCTCCTCCTCCCCTCCACCGGTGCCTCCTCCTCCTCCTCCTCTGCCTACTCTACTACCTCCTCCTCCACCGCGGTTTGAGAGGTGCCTCAAGTGATTTCACCATCTTCCTTACCATTTTATTCTTTATATTTAGTTTCTATTGATTTTTGATTTATCTATATTAGGTTTTATGGGTGATTCAACTGGCGCACAGTGGTATCATATTGATGTGAGGCTTGGGGATTGTAGTGGTTCCCAATATATTTTTTATTTTGGTATTTATTTATTCCTTTATTTCCTTGAAGTATCTTGTTTTTTATCTAAATTATACTCATATTCCTTCTCCTTCAACCTATATACTTATCCTATGGATTTTAAATAGGATGAATATAAATAAAGAATGTATGAATGCCAATCGGTTGACAAAAGAGTATGAAGAAGGCGTGAAAGAATTTATCAAGTTTGCAATAGATCATGCATGTGACTCTTCTCAAATCCTTTGTCCGTGTTTACGCTGTTGTTATTCAAAATAAATTAGTCCAGATGAGTTGGAAGAACACTTGATCTGTCAAGGAATAGATCAAAGTTATACATGTTGGAATAAACACGGAGAAACAACGAATGTAGGTAGTGACTGGGGTGGCACTGCCTTTTATGGATCATCTGATATGATTACAAACATGAACAATGAAGATGACCGTATGGAGGATGTGATTACAGAAGTGAATGATGATGAAGATCGTATTGATAAAATGACAAGGACCTTCGAAGATAAACTTCGTGATTGCCCAAAATTGTTTGAGAAGTTAAAAAGTTGTGCAAAGACGCCATTGTATGCTAGTTGCACTAAATATACAGCATTGTCAGCCGTACTGAAGCTGTATAATTTGAAAGCAGATAACGGGTGGAGTGACGACAGTTTTACGAAACTACTTTCCCTCTTGAATGACATGCTCCCAGAAGACAATGAGCTCCCGAGCCGAACATACGATGCCAAACGAATGCTACGCTCTATGGGTATGATCTCTGAAAGAATACACGCCTTCCCAAATGACTGTATACTGTTTCGCAAGGACCAAAAATCACTTAAAGAATGCCCAAAGTGTGGTGCTTCTAGATACAAGAAAGATGAATCTAGTCCTACTAAAGTTGTATGGTACTTTCCAATCATTCCAAGGTTTAGACGCCTATATGGAAGTGAGGAGACTGCAGAACAATTAACATGGCATGCAGATACAAGAATTAAAGATGGGATACTACGTCACCCGGCAGACTCTCCTCAGTGGAAGAGAATCGATCATGAGTATCCTGAATTTGGAAACGAGTCGAGAAACCTTCGTCTTGCGTTATCTACAGATGGAGTGAATCCTTTTGGTTTTCAAAGCAGCAGTCACAGTACATGGCCGGTTATGTTGATAAATTATAACTTACCACCGTGGTTATGCATGAAACGAAAATACATCATGTTATCTATGATTATATCAGGACCAAAACAACCGGGTAATGATATTGATGTTTATTTAGCTCCATTGATCGAAGATTTGAAATTATTGTGGGATTCAGGTGTTACATTGTATGATGCTTACAGAAAGGAAGATTTCACTTTGAGATTCATGTTGTATGGGACGATAAATGACTTCCCAGCATATGGAAATTTTTCAGGATATAGCATTAAAGGAACTCAAGGTTGTCCCGTTTGCGAAGAAGGTACACAATCAATTAGGTTGAAACATTCATTGAAAACCGTGTTTCTAGGACATCGCAAATTTCTACCGCGACGACATAAGTACCGTTCTTGGAAGACATCATTCAATGGAAGTTCAGAAGAACGTACAACACCATCTCCACTAACAGGCAATCAATTGTTTGAGAAAGTTAAAAATTTGGACACTACTTATGGTAAACCGGCTTCGAAAAACCTTAAGAAAATCGGTTGGAAAAAGAGATCAATTTTTTTGAATTACAATACTGGAATTGTCTGTATGTAAGACATTTTATTGATGTTATGCATGTAGAAAAAAATGTATTTGACAGTGTTATCGACACGTTGCTAAATACATCTGGCACAACAAAAGATGGAATTAAGGCTAGGTTGGACATGGTTGAGATGGGAATACGAGAAGAGTTGGCACCAATAAAGGGTGAAAAATGAACATTTCTTCCTCCTGCTGCTTACACTCTTTCCAGGAAGGAGAGATATCAGTTTTGCAACTTCTTGAATGACGTAAAAGTTCCAGAGGGGTATTCGTCAAATATCAGTAACCTTGTTTCAATGATCGACTTGAAGTTAAATGGTCTGAAATCACATGAATGTCATGTTTTGATGCAAAATCTCATTCCAATTGCTTTACGTTGCATTTTTTCCAAGAATGTCCACCATACATTAATGAAACTGTGTTTCTTCTTCAAAGCTATATGCAGCAAAGTTATAGACCCGGCGAAATTGCCAGCTATGGAAAAAGAAATTGTTGTCATATTATGTGAATTAGAAATGTTCTTCTCGCCTTCATTTTTTGATATGATGGTTCATTTGATGGTACACTTGGTGAGAGAGATTCAACTATGTGGTCATGTACATTACAGATGGATGTACCCCATTGAACGGTATATGAAGATTTTGAAAGAGTATGTCAAAAATCGAAGTCGGCTAGAGGGTTGTATTGCAGAGCGATATATAGTTGAGGAAGCCGTTGAATTCTGTACCGAATACTTGTCTGGTGTGGAGAGAATTGGCTTACCTAAATCTCATCACACTGGGCGGTTAGAGGGTGAAGGAATTTCTAGAAGAAAGGTTGTCACAATCAATATTATAGATCGGGAGCAGGCCCACCTTTATGTTTTGCATAACAGTTTGGACGTTGACCCATATGTTGAAATCCACAAAGAAATTATTAGGCAATTGAATCCATCAAGGGCTGAAAAATGGATATCAAATACACATAATCGACAGTTTATAGGATGGTTTCGAGATCATATTTTTAAGAAGTCGGATGAAAATCCAAATCCTATTTCGGAACGACTTCGATGGCTAGCCGGAGGACCAAGTGTGTATGCATTATCTTACAATGCTTATGTAGTTAATGGTTATACATTTTATACTAATGAACATGATGAAGACAGTACCATGCAGAATAGTGGGGTTACACTTGTGGCTGAAGAGATGCATGTTTCCGGTGCTAAGGACAGAAATCCAATTTATGCGAATATGTCATACTTTGGCATCATCAAACAAATATGGGAGTTGGATTATACGGAATTTCAAGTTCCGATATTTCAATGCAAGTGGGTTGATAACAGGAGTGCTGTTAAAATAGATTATTTGGGATTTGTGAAAGTTGATTTTAGTAAGGAATGAGAGAAAGACGAACCATTTATAATGGCATCACAGGCAGTGCAAGTATTTTATGTTCCCGATCCCGCAAACTGAAACTGGTCAATTGTTCTGTTATCGACCAAAACAGCTGAAGGGTCAGATGAAAATTCAATGGAAGATGATCCTTTCATTGGGATTTCACAATCATTTCGCAGTGGTCTCAATGTATACGACGTTTTGTATGTCAGAGGAGACCACAATGAAGGGATATGGATAGTTGATAGAGGGGTCAAATCCCTTCAGCCTTTTAAAAAAAAGGGAGTTCAATAATCAGGTTATTGATTTTTATTGTAATATAGATTGTGTTACATTATGTTATTATCTGTTCGCGACTGCATTTATGTGATCTAACTTAAATTTTAAACCAGTTCTGCAGATAATGACTTCTTCACCTGCTGATGCACCCAATCCCGAGACACAACACGTCTCTCAACCTATTGCAGTTGGTCCCATTGCTGAGAGACAACAGGTCTCTCAACCTGTTGCAGCTGGTCCCACTGCTAACGTACAACAGGTCTCTCAACCTGTTGCAGTTGGTCCCACTGCTGAGATACAACAGGTCTCTAAACTTGTTGCAGCTGGTCCCACTACTGACATACAACAGGTCTCTCAACCTATTGCAGCTGGTGTCAGTGCCGAAGCTAGTGTTTAGAAGAAACATAATAATGATGCAGAAACTGAGGAAATGGTAGGCGATGAAACCCCAGCGACACAAAAAAAAACAGGTGCGTCGTAGTTTGATAGATTTAGCAAAAATACTTAAGGAAAAAGAAAAAGGCATCAAATTTGAGGTGGGATGGAATAAGCTAGGCCATCATGTAAACCCCAACAAAGCCATGTTTAGTAGCAACATTGGAATCGTCACTCGACAACGTGTGCCGATTGACGTAGAGTCGTGGCACCATGTTGTCAACGGGTTGAAATCATTAATGTGGGAAGAGATTACGGTAACATTATGATATCATCTATTTAATTTATTAAAATAAAATAAAATATTGAAATATTGACTAACCCTTCATCATCTCTTGCAGAGTGCATTTATAGTAGATGTTTCGCACAAAGAATATGTTTTCAGACTGGCAGGAAGGATTCATAGTGGCTTTCGCACCATTTTAACGAAAAATCATCTGAAAGATGCCGAAGGGAAAATCAAGCCACACCCGCCTCCTCTTTATGCACACTTGATATGCCAAGGAACGTGGGATGCGTTTTGCAACCGTCGTGCGGAAAAGAATTTTCAGGTACATTGTGTTTGGTTACACGTTGTGTAACGTTGCTTGTATTCATCACATTGATTGATAGGTTTTTATTTATGAAACAGCAATTGAGTGATGGAAATAAAGAACGGGCAGCAAAACCAGTGTACCCCTACCATAAAGCAAGGTTGGGGTACGCTTCAATTGAAAAAAAATTGGTATGTATTTTAAAAGTACTGTAATAATTTTATGTGACATAAAACAACACTGTAACCATGTTTCTCTGTTTATAAGCAGATTGATGAAGCAAAATCTCAAGTCACTTCCATTCCACGCCATGTGCTATGGAAGGAGGCTCGTGTTAATAAAGAGGGGAAACTGATAGATGAAAACACACAAAAAGTGTGGGAAACATGTGTAAGTATGACATAATATAAACTTGTTTTGCTTTAAATCACTATTACATAACGATGCTTACTTATTTTTTCATATTTTCTATTTGACATAGTCACAGGAAACATCAACACCCGCACCGGATGCAGACATACTTTCAACGGCCTTGAAACAGCCAGAACAGTATGGTCGCGTCAGAGGTGTGGGTTTTGGGGTGTTACCCAAGACATATTTTAAGAAAAAAAACAAGAGGATGAAGAAACTAAAGAATTTCATGTAATGAGAGATAGAGTAGCTACCCTTGAAGAACTAATCCAAACTCAGGGAGAGATGCTAAAGAGTTTGATGGAGGAGAGGCGAAGAGAACAAACAACTCAAGAACAACCCCCGCGAGAAGATCCACCCCTCACCAGCTTTGAGGTGAGCCATTCCCCTCAAAGACCTGACTTAACCGAGGTAATCAATGTTATAATATTCATTTTTGTGAGATGTGAATCACATAGACACTGATACCTTTCATTTAATGATATTCTGCAGGGTGAAAATGACTGTGATTTATATCTGTCAACTCCCACCCATCGCCTTGTAGCGAGGGTTACGGTGTTCAATATGCAGAATGACACGCTACACTCTAGACCACTTCCAACCGGTCATGTCAAAGTGTCTATTAATGTAGCTAATGAGCCGAGCGCCGAGCTACCCATGCCAAATGACGATGACGACATTCATACGGTGGAAAAAGCTATTGGAACATTCGTTGCATGGCCGTCGAATCTTGTAAAAAAACACATCGAGCAAAAGGTATTCATTTCCAGTTCATTTTTCAAGCAGAACCTTTAACATTAAATTAGAAAATGGATGAACCGATGAATGTTATTACAGAAGGATAAAATGGAGAAGCTAAAACGAAAGAGCGGCTCCAAGATTGGATCAACCAACCGATCAAAACGATCTACTGAGAGCACGTTCACCCCGCCCGTTCTATATCCACATTTAATATCATTACAAGCTCATGTGGATACGAAAATGAAAGACGGAAAGAATCATACAACTGTTTGTGAAAAAGATATGTACGGAGAGGAAACAATGGATTTCGTTAGGGTAGACGCTGTTTCTGAGATCATCACATACGACTAGCTAGGCGCCTCAGTTATAAATGTATACATGAGGTATGTTTTCATGATTTGAATTTACAGAAGCTGGTATACTTTGATAATTATGGATAAATACATCTCAAATTTTTCACAGGCGTATATATGAAAAACAGTTGAAGGGATTTGCCCATGAATACAAATTTGGACTCGTTAGTCCTCACACCATTTCTACACAACGAACAGAAATAGATTCTAATTTTCAGGCTGAATTGATGTCAAATCTGCTCAGAACGTTTCAAAGAAGAATTATGACTGATAGGCTCTTTTTAATACCAACGATGCAAGGTTAAAACTCTACATTTTAATCATATCAATTATATTTTCATTTCTATCAGTACTTATTTCTTTTTGTGTTTTTAGGGAACATTGGATGCTCATTGCAGTCAATTTGGATACTCCAAAGATTTATTTTCTGGATTCACTGCATGGATATCCAACTAACCGACCACACATTATGGCGATTGTCAATTTGTAATACACTAGATCCAACATTTTAGAACTAAATATCTAGTTATATAATTTATATTATCTTTTAATGAGGATTTTGTTATGATAGGGCGGTGTATGAATATCATCTAAAGGCTGGAATGAATCCAGGGCGTAAGGACGACAATGCCCACAAGATCTACAAATGGAGAAGTATCTGGGTATATATAATTATATTTCACTATCCAAATACATATCAAAACATATTACTTATTTTTCTCGATGTTTCTGCAGTGTCTGAAACAAACAATTGACAAGGACTGCGGTTATTATGTTTGTAAATTTATGAAAGAGATCGTATTTCATGGACAAACTAGCATCCCTGAAGAGGTATTTTTGAAAATAATTACTACTTTATTTAAAATAATTATTAATCCATTGTGTATTTATATTTTTTCAGTACTACTATGACTGTCGCAAAAACTCCTATTCAGAAGATGATATAAATGTCTTTAGAAACGAATGGGCAGCGTACCTGATCGAAGAATGTAAAAAAATAGGACAATGAAGGTGAATTCCTAATACTTATGTTATATTTATATGGTCATTGATATCTACCTTTAAAATTATTGAGCATCTATGATCTCCCTTTCTTATATTTCATATCCTGAGATTAGTGAATTCCTACTACTGAGTTTGAAAATGAGATAAACTTTGGAAAACAACACCAATGACATACGCCAAACCGAGCAAACGCGTTCGGATTGTTTTGATACTTTAGGAAAATGATCCACGAGTCATTTGTGACGCGTACGAATTGACCGCACCTCAATCCGACGCACGGTGTGACCGGTATGGCTAAAAGTGTCTGATATCAGTTTGAAAATGAGATAAACTTTGGAAAACAACACTAATGACATACGCCAAACCTAGAAAACGCCTTCAGATTGTATTGATACTTTAGGAAAACGATCCACGAGTCATTTTTGACGCGTACGAATCGACCGCACCTCAATCCGACGCACGGTGTGACCGGTATGGCTAAAAGTATCTGATATCAGTTTGAAAATGAGATAAACTTTGGAAAACAACACCAATGACATACGCCAAATCGAGCAAACGCCTTCATATTGTTTTGATAATTTAGGAAAACGATCCACGAGTCATTTGTGACGCATACGAATCGACCGCACCTCAATCCGACGCATGGTGTGACCAGTATGGCTAAAAGTGTATGATGTCAGTTTGAAAATGAGATAAACTTTGGAAAACAACACCAATGACATACGCCAAACCGAGCAAACGCGTTCGTATTGTTTTGATACTTTAGGACAACGATCCACGAGTCATTTGTGATGCGTACGAATTGACCTCACCTCAATCCGACGCACGGTGTGACCGGTATGGCTAAAATTGTCTGATATCAGTTTGAAAAAGACATGAACTTTGGAAAACAACACCAATGACATATGCCAAACCAAGAAAACGTGTTTGTATTGTTTTGATACTTTAGGAAAACGATCCACGAGTCATTTTTGACGCGTACGAATCGACCGCACCTCAATCTGATGCACGGTGTGACCAGTATGGCTAAAATTGTCTGATATCAGTTTGAAAATGACATGAACTTTGGAAAACAACACCAATGACATATGCCAAACCAAGAAAACGTGTTTGGATTGTTTTGATACTTTAGTAAAACGATCCACGAGTCATTTGTGATGCGTACGAATCGACTGCACCTCAATCCGACGCACGGTGTGACCGGTATGGCTAAAAGTGTCTGATATCAGTTTGAAAATGAGATAAACTTTGGAAAACAACACCAATGACATACGCCAAACTGAGAAAACTCCTTCAGATTGTTTTGATACTTTAGGACAATGATCCACGAGTCATTTGTGACGCGTACGAATCGACCGCACCTCAATCCGACGTACGGTGTGACCGGTATGGCTAAAAGTGTCTGATATCAGTTTGAAAATGAGATAAACTTTGGAAAACAACACCAATGACATACGCCAAACCGAGAAAACTCCTTCCGATTGTTTTGATACTTTAGTACAACGATCCACGAGTCATTTTTGACGTGTACGAATCGACCGCACCTCAATCCGACGCACGGTGTGACCGGTATGGCTAAAAGTGTCTAATATCAGTTTGAAAATGAGATAAACTTTGAAAAACAACACCAATGACATACTCCAAACCGATAAAACGCATTCAGATTGTTCTGATACTTTAGGAAAACGATCCACGAGACATTTTTGATGCGTACGAATCGACCGCACCTCAATCCGACGCACGGTGTGACCGGTATGGCTAAAATTGTCTGATATCAATTTGAAAATGACATGAACTTTGGAAAACAACACCAATGACATACGCCAAACTGAGAAAATGCGTTCGGATTGTTTTGATACTTTAGGAAAACGATCCACGAGTCATTTGTGACGCGTACGAATCGACCGCACCTCAATCCGACACACGGTGTGACTGGTATGGCTAAAATTGTCTGATATCAGTTTGAAAATGACATGAACTTTGGAAAACAACACCAATGACATACGCCAAACCGAGCAAACACGTTCAGATTGTTTTGATACTTTAGGAAAACTATCCACGAGTCATTTGTGACGCGTAAGAATCGACCTCACCTTAATCCGACGCACGGTGTGACCGGTATGTCTAAAAGTGTCTGATATCAGTTTGAAAATGAGATAAACCTTGGAAAACAACACCAATGACATACGCCAAACCAAGCAAACGCCTTCATATTGTTTTGATACTTTAGGAAAACGATCCACGAGTCATTTGTGACGCGTACAAATCGACCGTACCTCAATCCGACGCACGGTGTGACCGGTATGGCTAACATTGTCTGATATCAGTTTGAAAATGACATGAACTTTGGAAAACAACACCAATGACATACGCCAAACCGAGCAAACGCATTCGGATTGTTTTTATACTTTAGGACAACGATCCACGAGTCATTTTTGACGTGTACGAATCGACCGCACCTCAATCCGACGCACGTTGTGACCGGTATGGCTAAAATTGTCTGATATCAGTTTGAAAATGACATGAACTTTGGAAAACAACACCAATGACATACGCCAAACCGAGCAAACGCATTCGGATTGTTTTGATACTTTATTACAACGATCCACGAGTCATTTTTGACACATACGAATCGACCGTACCTCAATCCGACGCACGGTGTGACCGGTAAATCTTTTCATTAGATAAAGAATCAGTATTTATTAAATGAGATAAATCAATCAAAAACATATTGATTTTACATTATTGCCTTTCATTGTTATGAAAATGAAAACTTTTGAGTTTAAAATTTAATATTTTAGTTTCACATTTCCATATTAATGTATTCTTTCATATTCTGTTTTAATTTCTTTCATTATTGCATTACTAACATAATATTTGTTTTCTTATATAGGTGATTTTTTTTCCTTGAGTTCGGATGCTTTGTTCGGCAAAAAATACCATCGAGAGCGGATCACGGATATCAAAGGATGAAACATGAATGTTTATAACTGTTGTTGAATAATTGTAAATGTAACCATGTAAACCAATTTTTGAAATGTATATAGCAATGCGTTTTTTTTTTATTCATGATGTTAAGTAAATGTATATACCGTTGTCAGTCAAAATATTGGGTGTGGGTGCTATGGTGTGCAGGTGTGCATGTGCTACTTTGTTCAGGTATTCTGGTGTGCAGGTGTGCTGGTACTGTTTTTTAGGTGCAGGCGCTGGGCCCTTTATCAGCGCTATTTTAGCGATGATAAAGGAAACCTTTAACAGCGCTAAAGGAGCGCTGATATAGTTGACCTTTATCAGCACTCCACCGCGCGCTGATAAAGGACCCCTTTATCAGCGCTCCTCGAAGCACTGATATAGGGGACCCCCCCTTTATCTACGCCGGAATTAACAGCGCTGTTAATGTTGGTTTTTAGCGCTGATAAAGGCGCAGGTTGTAGTAGTGTGATGGCACTAGCATGCAACCCGCTTGATTGGAGATATTGAGACAAAGGGATTAAATTACACGGTAAGAATTATTATGAGGTGACACATCAATGCGGTATCAACTTATTTCTCTTGGGTGCCTTGACCCGTTACTAGACAGTAATCTTGGACTTTAGGTAAGCCTACCTAATGCCAACGAGAAAAAGGCCTAGAGGGTCACACACTAAGTGTATCCAAGTATCTCAAGTAGAATAATGATTATTCCTGTATGTGGTTTAATAATTATTCAAGGAAGCCTAAATCATTTTAATGTTAGAGTAATAAAGGAAATAAAAACAAGATATACATGTTGTGTATTAATGATTACACACCGTGTAGCTTTCATTTTGGAAAGGAAATGAAAACAAGATATACCCGCCGTGTATTAATGATTAGATGCAGTGTAGTTTTCATAAAAAACGAGTACACTCTATGTATTAATGATTACACACCGTTTATTTTTTCCAGTCGGGATTTTTAGGAAATAATATCATTTTATTAAATGATATTTATTATAATCAGCATGGGAACATGTCAAGGAATTAATCATTTGACATGGGGGTTTTAAATAAGAATTAATGAAATAAATAAAACGCATAATGCGTTTATTTATTGTCATAACTCTATAACCTCAAGCCCGATTATAAATATCCTCACAACCTCAAAACTTTTCCACATAGAATCATTGTGCACAACAATTCTAGTGAATTCTATCAAGACTGAAATAACTCTTTCCTCTAAGAATGATCTCAAGACCGGGAGAGATCCTCTTCCATCAGATCAAGGCGATCTAAGGCAGACAACGCAAGGAAAGTCTTCTCTATGCTAGCACCTGGAGATTCTTATGGCGACGTTTAGAGATACGTTGAGCATGTGTGTATCACAACTAGAGGAATACTACACTTGGATTCTACGACGTAATGGCAGATCACATTGGATCATGACCGGAGACATCAACTAAGAAAGAATTCAATCAAGGTAATTCTTGTAAATTAATTAAATTAATTATAATCATCATATGATGATCCTCCTTTGTGGTTTCGGGACTATTCTTCTTCCTTGTCTATTTTTGTGATTCGATCCATGGAGTCTGGAGTTTATCGTCGTATTGATCCCGGATTGATCATTTCTAATGAAAAAAGGCCAAGTGGGCACATCCACCCACGAGCTTCCACTACACCAGGATCCTACAGTTACATCAAGATGGATATTTATATTCTTTTGAACTAAAACCACTTAGCGTATATCATTCATGTTTATAAGGAAAAATGACCAAAGCCTCCATTTAGTGGGAAAGGTGAAAGGGCTAAAGAACCTATTGAATTGGTTTATACCGATGTGTGTGGACCATTTCTAGTTGAAGAAAGGGGAGGGTACTCATAATTCATAACTTTTACCAGTGATTTTATTAGATATGGATATATCTACTTAATGAGGTATAAGTATGATTCTTTTGAAAATTTCAAATAATAAAATAATGAAGTTGAGAAC
>CAUJRU010002084.1:51173-95404 GCA_963277665.1 Viscum album
GGTTATAGCTCACGTGATGAAGTCTCTATCCCCAACACCTGTAAGGGCAAGCCAGCCTACCAGTTTAGAAGAATTCCCAAGAAACCCATGTGATACAAGTGTAACACCCCAACCCCAGTTACCTTGAGTCAGTTCATAATTACGTAACTTCGGCATGATCACTAGGGATCAAAATCCCTAACGACCGATCAGTTTAGTTTCCTTGGAAGTACTAGATGCATTCATAAGTTTTACATTACATTATAAAATGAAAAACAATAAAACAAATTGTCTCCCTTGACCACATATATCCTTTATAAAATCTAATAAGGTCAGCTATAATATAATTCTTCACATCCTATGAAAAACAAAACATCGAAATGGGGTGAGGTCAAACGCTCAGTAAGAGTAATCAATACAGTGTAAGATAATATAAACATTAGACATGGTGAATAATTGGAAACACATTCCTTTAAAAAAATAAATTTGAACATAAAATGTCAGGAATATGAGCTGAGTAAATATTGCCAAAATATAACATAATCATGGGTAATCTACGAGTCAAATAACGACATGAACATTAAATTTCTAGCCTCATAATGAGGTAAAGGCATATACCGGACAATCTGAAACATTTTTTCAAGGCCTCGGCCAAGACTTCTAATTATTAGGGCCTCATCCAAAATCCATATATCACATTGGGAAAGGCCCCAGCCAATTCCACGTCTATTTGTCTCATAAGACCTACCGATTCATCGAGGGGCTATAGGGGGACACACCCGTCACATAATAATTCCAATGCATTCCTCATATGGGTGTGGATAAACATAAACAACATATATATTGATATTAAAACTATCATATGAAATTTAACCATATTTTCCCCATCATTAAACATAAAACACAAACCATTACGAGTAATATGGTGAATGGTATTGGGATAGATCATCCACAATAGAGTTAGTCAAAATCCATTAAATAAAACATGGTGTATGAATTTATAAATTATTAAACTCAATAATATATAATAAACAACAAGACTGTCAGATCAAATGAAAATACTCTTATGAAATCATTAAGCAATCTAGAGATAAAAACTCATCTATTTTGAAAAGAATAGTTCATTTCGAAAAAAATTTGTATAAAATTATAAGCGAATTAAACTAGTATTGTCATAATAAAATGAGTAATTCTAAAAAGATAACGGTTTCCCAAAAACATATTATAGAGTTCCCTTGAAAACATGAAATAATTTGAGAAATTCCCTTGAATCGGGGTTGTATTTTAGAAACAATTTTGATAGTTCCTTTTAAAAAATCCAACTATCCAAAAAATAAGGAAGGGTTCTGGTTGTTAAAAATAGATATAATACTCGCCCAGAATTTATGAGTAGTACATAACAATACATAATAATTTGATTGAGGCATTTATATAATGAAAGTAACCCGAATGAAAATGGAAGTTCGGGTGTAAAACCCCTTACCTTAACTTTGAACATGTTCCAATATTGAACTTAAGCTCTTGGAATATGTAATTATATCTATTAATAAGTTATTTTATAACCCATTAGACATGTATTTACTTTATCATAAATATGGTTAGTTCACGTATGTCCTTATTGATAAGTTATTGTATTGAATTCCATCATTCCAGAGTGTTCATTTTCTTTATTTTCAAATTTGGTTCACTTGTTTTTAATTATGTTGAATGGTTTTAAATCTACAGAATTTAAATTATATCATATTAATGAACATATATAGGTATTATTGGTCATTTATAAAGAACTCATTTTTCTTTATAACATAATACCATTTGTAAAAAAGGATTACAGAATCTTATATCGGTTATATTGCATATATAATAATCTGGATAAACCATATCATGAATGGTTTCATGACCATAATTGAGAATGATAATAGAAATTGAAAGTCTATCGTCTATGATGGTGGAAAATTGACACATCTCATATGGTGTTCTTGCTACTAGTGTAAAAGAAGGTAAAAGGGACAGATAATGATAACTTATTTCACTATAATGAAAACATTCCAGTACATATAAGGTATTGGATTCATCACAAAATTTGGATATATAGAGGTAATAGTGAAATAAAACAAATGAACTTGAAAATGAGGACAAGAAATTTGAAAATTGGAATTTACCAGTTGAACCAATCATCCTTGAGAGCCTCCTTAATGGAGGGGTTTGGTATTTTTATGAGACCAAGGCATTCTGGACACAGGAGAAGTGGTTGGGAGGGTATTTGGACAGATTTTGGAGAAATCACAAGGCTTGAGAGGAGTGAAGAGAAGGGGGAGTGAAAGGGGTTTTTAATAGTATATGAGAGGAGGGATTTCTTAATATAAAATTCCTAAATTTATTATTTCCCCACAAGACAAGGAATAATAAGTCTTACTTTACCGATAATAGTAATTTTATCATGTGAGTTCGAACCAAGTGGGATTGCATCATATGTTATGTCATTAATGGTTTTATTTAACTGATATATGGTATTTTACCGCATTTCACTATTCATAAAAAATTCAAGTATTTCAAAAAAATACCAAAAAATTACCTCAACCATTTTTCAATGTGTAGAATCCAAAAATGAAGTCCATTTTTTAGAAATAATTTTATAAATATGATTACTTTTATATTTAATTAAAATAATGATTTATTCTAAAAACAACTGTTTTATAACATTTATTTAATTATTCCAAAGCATAGGTATATCATACTTTCACTTGAATGTTATTTATATACTATCATAAGTAATGTTACTATTCATTAGGGTATATCACTATTCATAATGGTATGTTGATATTCATAAGGGTAGGATACCATTCACCAATAAATATGTTTTTCTTATTGGAATCTAGATAAATTTCTGATCGCAACCGTGTATATTTGGTTTTCAAAATTCACATCACATGAGTGAAAAAACTTATGTTTTAAGTATCACATAGCACTTAGTAGTTTGTAATGACATGTTTATAAGAAAAAAATTTCCACTGAAAAACATTGGGTCATCACAATTGTTCCACATTTTACTTTCTTATTTCAACCGTGCCTCTCCTATTTTTGAAATTTAGTTCACAGAAATAGTAAAATTACGATTTATGCAAATTTTCCAATGTTCCTAGAAGGTGGGTAAAAGATGTTAAAAAGTTTAATTTTTTTATATAAATAATCTTACTATAAAATGATTCCAATTAATAATATTAGACAAATATAGGTATTATGTATCTATTTTGATTTTGAAATAAATTTAAATTAAAAAATAATTATTAAATTGAAAAAGTCAGTTTATATCTAAAACGTAGTATTTTTTACTATTCATCAACAATTGAATGTTTTCAAAAGAACAGCAAAAATTAACCCAAAGGAAATTTTGATATTATAAATTCAAAATTTATACCTATTTTACCAAATTCAAAACATAGAATTTTCATTAATTAATTTAAAATTAATTACCGTTGTCTAAACTAGAAAGCGGGTTTTTAAAAAGTAAAAACTATAAAATGATTGATATGTGTTTATATTCAAATTAAATATAATGTTAAATAAAAGAAAAAAATTAAATTAAATTATAAAAATTAAATCTAATTATATCTTAAAACCACTCAAATTCATAATTTTGCACTATAAATTATTTCGATTATAAAAGTTGTTTTCAATTAAAATTTAGTACTTTTTACTATTTATCAAAATATGAAAGTTTTCAGAAAAGTACCAAAAATTTGTCCAAAATAAATTTTGATGTCCCTATTATAAAGAATAATTTAATATTATTAAATTTAATATATAAAAGTGTCAGATATTGGATGTAAAAAGCGTTTTTATCATTAAAAGGTTGAAAAACTGCATTTTTAAAAAATAATTATTTTATCTAAAAAAATAATTTGTCTTTATATAATGTCTATGAAACACAAAATATGAATGATTAAATTATATAGGACATATATAAAATGTAACTTTTTTTTAATACTATTCATAACCTCTTTTCAAATGGCTAATTTGATAGGCCCTGATGTGCTTGAACTCGGTGTTGCGTGTAGCTCAAGCTATTGAATTACTTTAAGGAGATAATGTACTATGAAATCATGGGGTGTTACAACATCCCTTTAGAATTTTGTATTTAATCATGAACATGGTGTAATAACAAGAACTAAGATACATACTCTACGATATCTTTCTTCAGGCCATTCCACCAGAAGTATTCTTTCATCTACTTATACATTTTCATACTTTCATAATGAATAGGGAATGATGAACTATGAGCCTCCTATAAGAACTCCTTCATCAAATATGGTTTGAAAAGAACACTTACACGGTTATTGAATCATATCATTCTGTATTGATCAATATTTAACTCATGAACATTAGTGAATTTATTTTCCATCTCTTCATCTTCCTTTTATTCCTCCCTAATATTCACATGGATAGAGGGTTGAACATTCATTTGAGAAAGATAATAGTTTTCTCTTACCTTTGGATTCCTAGTTTTATCCTTTGAAAATAATGAAATATTGTTCCTTTATATATCCTCATCATGGATATGCTTCCCTGATCCTTTAGACTAAATGCACTATCCCCCTTGTTCCCTTTGTCAACATGGTATTTTATTGAGTTGTCATAATACATTATCAACTCTAACCATCTTATCTATCACGTTTTCAACTCCTTATGTGTGAATGTATATTTGAAACTTTTATTGTTGGTATATATATCAATCTTTCCTCCATAAAGATAATGCCTCTACATCTACAATGTAAAAATTACCACTGCTAACTCCAAATCATGAGATGGGTAATTTTCCTCATGATTCCTCTGCTACCGCGAAGAATAAGAGATAAAAATTTTCTTCTTCATAAGAAGACATCCTAATCCATTCATGGATGAATCACTGTATATTAAAGACCCATATCCATTAAAGGGTAAGGAAAGAATAGGTTCACCAACATACCTTACATTTAGTTCCTTGAAATTTTCCCCACATTTATCTATATAGAGTAACTTTACACCCTTCAAACAAAACTTAGTCAAAGGACTGGACATTCGTGAGAGATTATCCACAAACTATTTATATTATTCTTCTAAACCAATAATGTTAGGGATATTAGTAACTATGGATTCTCTAGGATATAATTAAATATCCTACATCTTTGATGGATCTTCTTTTATACCATCACTTGAGATTATGGGACCCAAATATGAAACCTTTTGCAGTAAAAACCCACACATTGTAAATTTTTTATATAGATTCTCCTTCTGTAGGGTCTTTAGTACAATTATCAAGTGATTTTCTTGATCATACATGATATTTTAATAATGAATAATAGTATCTATAAGGAGTACCAAAATATGATTGAGGTAATATCTAAATTCTTTATCCATTAAATCTATGTTGATAGATGGGGCTATAATAAGACCAAAACACATCACTATATCTATAGAGTCCATTAGTTTTGTGGAATTTTTTGTTGTGTATGTCCTCTTTATTGACCCTCAATTGATGATATCCAGAAATAAGGTCATTCTGGGAAAATTATGTGCTCCATGAAGTTGAAAACAAGTCATCAAAACAAGAAGAGTATAATTATTATTGATTGCGATATTGTTTAGCTCCCTATAATCAACACATAGTTGCATTGATCCATATTCATTTTAAATAAAAAGAATGGTTCAAACCCAAGGTGACACACTTGGATTAATGAATCCCTTATTAAGGTTTTCTTGGAGTTTATTCTTCAATTAATGAAACTCAATTGTATCTATTCTATAATGAGTATTTTTAAATTGGTTTGGAAAGTTCTATTGATAACTCAACATCATCTTTTAGTGTAAGAATAGGTAGATCTTCTAGAAATGAATCCAGAAAATACCGAACAATAGAAATATCATCGATGTAAATTTTTTATCTAACCATTTGAATATAAACAATCATATGAATGGGACTGAATACCCATACCCAAGATTTAATCTTCACAGGAATTTCAAACATATAGTCACATTGAAGGATGTTCATATGAAGTTTTGAAATATCAAAGTTAAATTCCCTTGAAAATTAATGTGTGATTTAGGCAAGGATATCCAATGTTTGCCTAATATGACATCAAATTAAACCAAAGAGAGAATGATGAGATTTACAGTAATCCATTATCACCAACTTCAACATGAGAGGAATCATAGACCTAAGATGAAATAATCACACCCTTAGGTGTTTTCACTGAAAATTCCATATCTATTTGTTTTTTGGAATCTTAAGACCTTTATGAAATTCCTTATATGTGAAATATTAGGTAGATCTAGAATCAAAAATGACATTAGAAGTTCTAGAGTGGATGGTATGTGTACCTTTAATCTTGTCATCATCACACCCCTCATAAGAAATAGAGATTGGATGAGATTTACATTATCCCTCGGCTTAAGTGGTTTTTGACAAAGAACATCATCACAGGCCCATGTATTTGCTTATTTTTTAGCATAATGACCATTATAATTACACTTGAATCAGAGAATCATGGGAGTTTCATTCTGTGTCAGTTTTTCTTTGCTATTATTTTGATCTAACTTTTTCTCATCATTTTTACAATCATTTTCTTGACGAACATTATTTCTTCGCATAGAAAATTTACTAAACCCCTTAAGAAGAATTCCGTCAAGATTCTTCCCACATTTAGAGAAAAATGAAAAACTCATCCTCCCATCTCCATAAGTATCATATTTTCATTTGAAATTTATATTCCTTTTCATCTCAAAATCATGATGTCGATATGTTCCCCACCCTACATTTCATCCTTGATTTCACAATTTAAAATCTCTTTGTATATATTAAAGTGTCTTAAGGATAACTACCATATGATATTTATATTTAATCCACTAAAGAACCTATAAAACATTTTTAGGTTGGATGATAATTCCTGATGTGCACCTCGCATGTCTTGGGAAATTAGCCTCCAAGGTACTGAGAGGTTCATAATCCCTCTAAATCAAATCAAGTAACTCTATCAAGGTGTTGTTAAAAAGAATACATGGAAAGTAATTATTGAAAAATAAGTATTTGAACTCATCCCAATCAAAATATTCCATCTTATCTTGCACCATCATCTTCTATATTCAGTTCTAACACTGATATACTTGACCTTATTACCGATAAATAGCCAGAATGAAATTCTCATGCACTAAACAATTGGGAAAGAAGAATATCATTTTCGTAATACTGGTTCATTGTTCAGAAACAAATGGATCAAAATACCCTCTAAAAGGTGGAAGTTGTCTCATGAATGACTCAACATATTTTTGTTCCCTCCTTTACTCATTTGGAAGCCCATCATTATTTTTAACTTGAGAATGTTGTGTATGCATAACAATAATATTTTTCATTTCATCACCCATAGATTTTGGTTTCTCAGAGGAAAAATCAATGGATTGTATATCTCAACCATCATGAATGTGGTTATATTGGGTTTTATCCATTGAATAAAACCAAAAACCTATATTAATAAATACTTATCATATAGAGGAATCATAAAGAGTAACTTATAGGATGTATTAATTATGGAACATTCCTTAATCTATGACACCGTAGGTTTTTAAAAGGTTATTCAAAGCTAAATTTTATTTAAATCCTTTATAATGTTTCATGAATAGTTATTAATTGACAAAGAATATCCCCCAAGAGTTTCAAACTAGGTGTTTAGATAGTACTATTTTCATAAACCAGATAGACATGAGTCAGGACTGAATCATCATGAAATATTCTTTACACATATGTTCATGTTTTTCAGAGCTATAACAACTTGTAGTATCCATATAGAGATGTATATCTTGGAAACCACTCACTCTTTCCTTTTACAAAATTATAAGATATTATCCTATAGTTTCCCTTATCCTTATACTCATCCTTATACATGTACTTAGAGTTCTCACTATGGTTTTCTCATTCTATCTTCCAATGTTTAACTATAAAGTTTCTCTAATACAAACTATATCGACCCTTTATTTTCATAAATTAAAAGTACATAAATTTTTTTGGAATAATTCAAATATTATATAAAAAGATTCCCAAAGACCATAATAGTTTAGTGCCATTTGAAATATGGAAACATAAATACTGATATATAAGTGAGATAAATTATCTCTTACTAGCTTCATCATGACTGGAACCCTTCTTAGATATATAAAACATAATACATATCTTCATAACCGAGGGAAGAAAACCAAAAATGGTTTGAGACCAATGCTAAGTATAGGTAAACTTGGTAGACATATATGTATGATCATAAGCATAAGGGTATGATAACATTATCATGAAATTAAAGGATCATTCCTTGCATATCAAAGATCATATACATGAATAAGGACATAAATATTGGATGTTAACAAGACATGAATTATATGGAAATATGCAACATAAGACATGAAAGCATAACATAGGAATAAAACTAGGAATTTTGGAAGACACATTAGAATATATTATTATTTTCATTGTAGTCAAGGAATTTCTACTCAGACTACTTTAGTGGACAATGTCCTTTACGAAATCAGGTTTACACCTCATTCCAGCCTTGTATTATGGAACTGAGTTCACCCCTCATTCTATCCTTGTATTAATAAATTGACGTCCTTTCTTTTTATAGCCTAGTAATACAGAACTGAGCTCATTGCCCACTACAACCATGTATATCTCATGAGATATAAATAAATACCCCATACATTAGTGGGAGATATACATTACACCAATATCATAGTGAAATCATACAAACATGTGTCACAAGATCATAATAACTATATCATAACCCAAGAAATTAATTGTATATTATAAAAATATAATCATATAATAACCTATGTGTTAGGTCCACAAGGTTAGATACCGAGAGAGGGGGGTGAATTAGGGTATGACAGATTAAAACAGCTTCCACTATTAATATTGTCTCGCTATTAAGAAAGACTCTATTCCCTCTCTTTCCTGTATCAAATTATAAACAAAAAAATCATCCACAGGACACAAAAAGTTTTACTTTGTTCACCCTCACTGGGCTACATCCAAGGAGTATACACTGACGATGTGTTGAAGTACCAAATCCACTAAAAGAACACTGATGTTTACAATGTTTGGGATAAATCACTTCTATTCCCAAGCTCACTACCTTTACAATGTTTAGGGTCAGCTCACTGCTTTCTCAAAGGTGACTCCCTGTTTCTCTGTCTCTGGCTCATAGCCGGTGGAGAGGACCACCTTCTTCCTCTTCCTTTTCTCACTTATTTGGAAATGATCCACTCACCTTTTATATACCTATAGGTCTCTTAATTATCACAAATTAATACATCCTCTATTTTATGTAGATTCTCTGTTGAAGTACAACTTTCACCCATCGATGAATCTCACTTTTCACTGAAGGTATCAGGATATCTTCTAGCTTTCATGGAGCCCTAAAATGACTGGAATGATTTAATAATACATGGTGTGATTCTTCAAGATGGAGCTCATGTTCTGGCATGAATGTTCAATACGGCATGCAAGTTCACTTTAACCACTTGTGCGACACTGGCTTTTTCAACTCCAAACTTGCACGACTCACACCCTTTTACACCCAAACCAATTTTGGCACGCAAATATATACTATCATGCTTCTTCAAGTCCTGGCGCGCAAGTGTAACCAAACCAACTATGCGAAACCCCCTTATTCAACTCTATACTTGGGCGACTCACAACCTTTCTAACCCAAACCACTTTGCGCGCGCGACTATCAACTGGGGCACAACCTCTGAATATCTTTACACCTGCACGACTAGACAACCACTTTCACGACCATAACACCTGCGCGATAGGAGCTCTGATTTTTTCTAAGTGTTGAAATCTCTATCTAATTAGGAGGGGTAGACATCTATTTATAGGCATTTGGACACCTTGAGCGATAGAGCACATGTTTCCTGTCAGCGCGCAAGTCCAACCGACCTAGTCTCTGTCACCCTAGTCACTTGCACAACCAAACCTTAAACTTTGGATCCCCTTTTACATTTTCTATATTTTGATGTTCTAATCTTAAAATACAAATGGTGTTCAAGTTTCCAACCATCCAAGACACCGGCGTGGAAGTCCATTTTCCAAAAACAGTGCCACCTTGTATCTACTCTTTTTCAACCGCCTCTAGAATGAATATTACTTTTTCGATGTTTGTGAATAAATCATGGATCATTATCAACATCCCTTGAACTTTACATGTCACCATGAAATCCCCTTTTGTGAAAAAATTTGTTTGTCATGGTTTTCTTCGTCAACAAACACAACATAGAGGCCCACTTTGTCAACAAACACAATCACCTCAAAAATTCGTCAATGATACCTTGGGGGATTTTTTCCCAACACTGTGTAAATAGATAGGTTTCTTAATCATATCATCATAAAAATAACCCTTGAAAAGAAGCCCGTGCAAAAATCATATAACCCATGAAATAGAATCATGATTTATAATCACCATGCCCTAAAAAATAATCCAATAAGAGAAAGAATATGAATGTAAAAATTAAAAAATTTCTCCACCAAGGAATTAGTAACACCAATGGATTCTATATTATATGGGAAATGTTTAGGAAATATTTTTAAAAGACATTTTTAGAGGGAAATAACATTTCGACATTGAAAAATTATTTTTAAAACATAAACCTTTCGAAAACATTTATCTATGAAAATGATTTGAAAATTTATTAATGATGATTTGAAAAACATAAAATGTTTTAAAAATACATTTTCATTAAAAATGTGTTAAAAATATAATTTTATTTTTTTCTAAAAATATGTTTTAAAACATGGTTTTTTAATACAAAAAAATTCTCATCGAAGAGAGGGAGACTGTCAGATTTTACAAAAAATTGTTATATTAAGTACCATAGAGTTGAAGATGGTACATATACACATATAAATCATTTATAAATTGAGGATAATGAAACTCATGGGAATTCCTATGAGATATATCTCATGGTTTTATAAAAATAATTATAATCATAAACTATCTGGTAAATAGATGAGATTATCTCAAAAAATTATTATAACATGGTAATATGTGATCATATTCTCCATGTATGAAAAATAAAGATACATAAATATTAAAATATGAATAAATAAACTAGATTTGTCATATAACATGTAAAATGGATGTATATACACCTCGAAATGGAATTTAGGTCCACAACAAAACATGATCCTAAATGATGGAAAATTGATAAAAAAATTATATTACCAATTTGGTAACTTTTGAAACATAAACCTCATGAAAGAAAGATAATAAAATTGAAATATGAATATATATAAATTTAAATATAATATACATATAATAAAATCCTTGGTATTACATATGCCAAAAAAATGGAAAGGGTGGAAAATATATCATGTATCTTATGGAAATAAAAAGTAATATGAAATACCCTTAAGTTGTGTCTTGATTCTCTTCGTACTCAATCAATCCAACGGTATAATAAATTTAAATTTATTATTTATATTATATAGAAACATATTTTATATATAATACAATATATGGTTTTGTTATTACTTTTTGTTACTCCCTTGTTAACAAAGCCATGATATGGTTTCACTGCGGTGATATTCGCTGTATACATCACGTGTGTCTTAATTCGTTATATCATTGGTTATTATACTTTATATGATGATTTAAATAATGTTATAAATGATATAAATTTAATGTATATACATTATATTAGTTTTATAATAATCTATAGAGTCTAAAATTATGTAATAGAATACACCATTCATGCAAATGGTAAGTCGTATATATGAATGAACGTTGTTTCCTTTTAATTGTTAAGTTGAATAAACGAATGTAAATGACATATATGTATATAAATGTATATATATAAATATATGTACATAAATAAAATTGTTATAGTAGATTTATTATATTATATATTCCTTATATATTCAATAAAACATCCTCAATACAATCCATGTTGTGTATGAACGAATCATAATGCATTGAGGGGCTGGTAATCCACACTACCTCAAAAAAATTATCATATTAACTGCAAATGGAAAGTAAAAAAAGAAATGTATTGTAAAAAAGAATACATAATTATAAATAAATAAAAAATATAATATTTAACACATATAAACTGTATCTCTGTCATAATTTCCACCATGAGAGTCGGTAAGGAAAATTGAACGATCATCGTTTTGTGAAGCAGTTGTTCGTCATAAACATAAATAGTATGTTCATTATCCATTAGATGGAGTTTTTTGTAATTATAAGTAGAACCCTTAGGATAAAAAAATAATAGTATATTGGGTATACTGTCATTGTTATACAATAATGGAATAATGACAGTGGAGTGGGTGGATAAAAAAATAAAATAAATTTGCTTGAGAAAAGACGTAACCTTTTAATCAGGTAACTCCGTTTGGTTTGTGTCAAAAATCTTCAATGGAATTTATTATTCACAAGGGAAGGATTTTATGAAGAAGTTATGATTTCTAGGAAGAGGATTGTGTATATATTAGCCAAACATAAGTGGTTTTAGAGGTGTGAGGAAGTGGGATATGTAGTGGCCTTTTATAGGGAAGGAAAAGGATTCACATTTAATTTTTGAAAACAAGTAATGTATACACATGTTCTTAGCTTAAAAAAGTCTTAAAAACCAACATAATAAAATAATGGGTATTTTGTGGCCGAAATATTATTAGATAGAGGGTTTTAGGAAAGATTATAATTTATTTGGTCCCCTAATATTAGGGTTTAGTCATTAATTAAGCTTAACTTAACCTGAATTATAGTGATAAATTTTATTCAATTTTACTAATTATTTGGGGGGAAAATATAATTAGAAAATAAATATTAAACTTATTAAAAATGTGAATTTCTATTTTTATAAATTAAATCCAAAAAACATAAAAATTAAGATTATTGATAATCCCACAGAAGGGGAAAAATTATGTGTCTTTAAAGTAGAAATAAATTCAAAAGATTATTAAATTTATATATTCAATTTAGATGTGAAATTGATTGTAATTCCCAATAATATATTAATAGATATATAATTTATCTATTTTTACCTTAAAGAAAATTAAAAATATAATTTTACATTAATAATTAATTATGTGAAAAGGCAGTTTTAAACTAAAAAGTGATATTATTAACTATTCATAAAAATGTGGTTTCTTTGAAAATTCACAAAGACTCACCATAAGATAATTTATAAATTCATAATTCAAAAATGATATTTACTAAATCACGTTATATTACTAAGTGTGACGAAATATATTTTTTTTAAAGTGTTTTATTTAAGAAAATGATACTTTTAAACTTAAAAGGACATTACCAGAATTCGTATCTTTCATTATCAATATGTTTTGTCTATATTAAATAATTACAAATAATATTTGAAAATTAGTTTTTATTATTCATATAACTATGTTTAGTATCTTTTTTATAATTATCTAATTTAAAAAATATTAACAATAAAATGATGTTTTTTAGAAATATCAATGCTGCATGTGACATACGTCAAGTTGGTATTGCGTGTAACATACACCATGTCATTGTTGAACATATCATAAAACGATTTGGTTTAGTGTAAAATTAATATTTTATGTTTTTCATTTTAATACATAAATGAATATTTAATTGATTCGAAAAAATGGTCCATAAAAACTTCTGGTGTTACATATACTATTTACTGAGACCACACTTCTTGATCTAAAGATAAAAAACAAAATTTTTAAGACAAGATTTAATACCATGTGAGATCACTCAAGAGAATCAAACACATAATTCTAAAATAAAAAATAATATATCATAATAATCACAAAATAACAATATTACAATTTCAACTATCTTTGGAAATTTGATATATAAAAATCTCATTGTGAACATTTCTTCATAATTATAATAGAATATATTTATTTATTGACATATACATGTTTATAATCATATTCAGAATATATGTAATGGAAAACATAAGAAATGGTTAATCTCAAACACTCAATTAGGTACACATAAATTATTAAAATTAATTATCATAAGTGATCAAAAACCAAGTATGTGGGTAAAATAGCATAAAAATGGTCAATGATTATAACATTAGAAAATAATCCCATGGAAAAATAAGGATCATATAAAATAGAATAAGACATAAAGATGTAATGGTAAAAAAATATAGGACTCATAACATCTTGATAACGATGAAAAACATATGATCATTCCATGAATAAAAACATTGAATTTTTTTTCCTTTGTCAATGATCACTTCCATCATTATAATATCCAAAGTTATAAATCAAAAATCTTGAGTCATGGAACAATGTATTAATATAAAATAAGATATGATCAATGATATTTTGGAAAAATAAATAATATTTAGTATTGAGATCATATCGCAAGAATACTAATATGATAGTAGAGTTTTACATAATCATAATAAAAGAATCAATATTCCAAGGCTACCCATCATGAAATTAATTACATATTTGGCTTGGGATAACCATTAGTGAACATTACAATACCAAGACTTAACAACATTGTGTATTTGGTCTTGTTGATATTATGTATTCATTCATGATTTTACATTACTCACATACTATAATTGTCACTTAAAAATGAAATTTTTTAAATCAATGTCTATGTTATCATAGTAAACAAATTAGAAGAGAAATGTTAGACATCAATTAATTAATCTATAGTTTAATATTTTGGTCATATATTTGAAAATATTAATCCAAATTATATTATTCTCATTTTTTAGAGTTCCTGATGAGATTTACAAAAATCATTAGAATGGATCTTTGGCCAATTAGTCCATTTCAAGGGTCACAAATACCACACAATAAGACCCCAAAATTTGTTGATAAAATGAGACCATCCATGATGATAGAATTTCTGAGCCCACTAAATATGTCTAAATTCTTTGATTCTCCCCCAAATGTTTGTGAAAAATACAAATGTACTAGATTAAAATGGACATAATATTTTTTCCAAATAGTAATAAATTTTTATCAAAATTCCAATGGTCCATAAAATTTTAGAGTATACTATCAACATTCATATCTACAGCCATAATGAAGAACATGTCTCTATATTTTGCTGTCTAAATTGTCAAATTGGTGATCCAAGTGGAGGGGTGGATTTTTAATGAAACCAGTTCACTAACTTGCGCTATAAATACCTACCCATCTTATCCTTCAAGGGGTAAACATTTCATAACATATTAGGATACGTTGGAATGACCGTATCCAGGAAAAAGGCATAAGGGGACCTTCCAAATCCATGTTTCAACTTGATAAACCATTTCTACCTTTTTTTTCATTCATGTTTTTTTCATCTATTTTCATTAGTAATCATGCAAGTGTTTTTTTTTATTTTTTTAAATTTTAAGGAATGTTTCTTAATAATATATTATTATCTAGTTCTTTTTTTGAATTTTAATATTAATTTTCTTAAATTGTCTAAATTATATTTAAAAATCAATCCTTCTTGTGTTTCTCATTCAATCAAAAGTGTATTTTTACATTTTTTCCAGGTTCATGTGTGTGTTCGGTGCGCCACTCTTTTCTTACACCATTACTTTTATTTTATTTTTAATGAATCACTATAATCAATACACCTAGATTATAAACCACCCAAATTGTTATGTAAATATCTCATTGGGGTGTTTCACAATTTGGGGGTCTTACATGATTTAGAGCATCCAATAATTTAACATTCATTGAATTAAAAAATTTAATTCCAAATAAAATAATTTATGGATTAATGACATATTTGTGACATGTGGATTCAATATATTTTCCGAACCTGAAATACAAATCGGTTCATGAAATATTCAAACTTCCATCATTGAGATTTTTTGATAATTAAAACCCTTGTTAAGAATTTGATTAAAGCTAACATTGGATTTCTGATTAAAATAATCTTGTGAAGTGGGTATTAATTAAATGAATAATTTTGAAAATATCAAGGATATCATAAGATTACATCCCCAATATTGAACACATCATAATATTCATTTATTTGCTAAATCTAATATAATCAATATATTTCTTTCATAAATTCTGAAAATAGACCCACCCCCCAATCAAAAGATAATCAATTAAAATAATTTACCTGAAAATTTGTACCATCACTGGGGATTTGACCCGAGTGATGTTATACACATTAGCATAGCACTTAACCATTGAATGGTTTATTGGATAAAATCATCAATCCATCACTTGTTCTTACCACCCATAAACCTTTGGTCTTAGGATAACCTCATGTATACCCATGGAAGTGGGATAACCTCCCTTGTCCACATGGTCTTGGGATATCCTATCATGTACACATGTTCTAGGGATACACTCTCATGAACCCATAGAACTGGGATAAACTCCCATGTACACATTAGATATAATGGTAATGTAATATTACAAATTAATTTTGCAGGTATATAGTTCAGGTCCTACCCATCAGATAATAAAATTGAACACAATTATTCCTCAACATTATATATATGTTTTTTATTTAATCATATCCAAATTAACATCTGATGAATAAAATAGTTTAATGAAAACATAATTACAACATTATATACAAAATCCAACTAGATAAAGAAGTTATATTGTATCATAATAACAAACAACGTGGAATATAAACAAAATCAATGGTTGTTAAAAATGATGAGAAAAATGCATTGTTCATTTTATAAGTGGAATAAATAAAGAATATGGAAGGTATCATAAGATCATATCCCATGTGAAAAATTAATAACACCCAAGAATTTTAACAAAGATAAAAATCTAGTTTATGATCATTTGAAAAATAAATTTGAAATAAAATAAAAAATATCAATTTTTTAATTAAAAATCATGGATCATTATAAGTATATTATTTAGCACAAATACATTGATCCTGATAAATAATTTTAAAATTCAACTTCTAAAACTATAATGACTTTTATGAAAAACATTATAAGTGAAATATTCCTTAAATAACTTTTTTTTTAAAACGTATTAAACACTAAAGAAATGATTTTTAGAATCATAAGCACTTGATATCCCTTTTTAAAGTCCATAATGACTTTTTAAATTATCACTTTTAATTATAAAAAATATTAAAATATTTTATTTTTAATTCAAAATCATTAGTATATAAAATCATTTGTTGGAAAATTTTAGAATGTACCAATGTATCTTCATTATAAAATTCATATAATTTGGTTCCATTGTTTTTTAAGAGGATGGTCAAGTTTACATTTATAGTTCCCAAGATATATCATAGCACCTAACCTAGGGTCACTCTCAAGGAAGTAGTATCGAATGCTAAAGTGGTTTTTTCAAAAGTATTTGGGTATTTCTTTAATATTTTGAAAATAAGAAAACAAAAAAATGAACATTGTGTTTAAAAACAAATAAAGGGAAAAAAGTGAATTACACAAAAGAACCAAAGAGGAAAAGAAAAACAAGATAAAGAACAAGGACCAAACAACCCAACAAATGTAAAAGACACAATAAAAAATGACCAAGAACAATAAAAGATAAAAATAAAGATACCTCAGTCTATGATAATTTGGTGAGATTAATGATTATCTACACTTTAATTTATATCATAGATCTACTACAAATTTAATCCATAATTTTCAACCTCTCTAAATGCATGTTTTTTCACTCATATCACACACCAATATCACATAAAATTGAACAAATGATTGTGTAATTTCATCAGTGATCGAGAATTCATATATATTGTAATATGAATTCCCATCAAATTCATTTTAGAATGAAATTCTCACAACCTGGTATGATTTTTTTAGATCATCAAAATGTACATCCCATCTCAACTGCTCATATCTAGAAATTGATAGTGGAAAGGGAGAAGAGATGATGTATGAAATTGGAATGATGGTTCTTTGAAAATCATTTCTTTATCTTAACTGAATAAAAATACATGATCTGCTAACGCAAGGAAAGAGAAGAAGATAAACACGACGAATATTGGATCGCTAGATCATATTGGGTTCATAACCAGAGTCTAGCCCTGCATGTTAGATCTCTACCACTGAAGATTTCAAATCATGAAAAGATGGAAAGTTAATATAAAAAATAAAAAATAAATTCAAAACAAAGCATCAGAATGAGAGTATTTACATACAAAAATAAAAAAGTAAACGAGGAATAGGTGGAGTTTTGAGGATGGAGGATCAGAGTTTCATATCCAAATCGAAGATGATTTCCCATTTTGTGAGGTATCAAATAGATTAGTAAGAGGTGAGAAGTATAGAATGTCCCCATTCCCTTTTTGTGAAAATGAGAAGAGCATTTATTATTTGGAGAGAAAAACAGAAACATGAAATTAATAAGAAATATCTTCCCATGTGGATTTCTTTCACATGCTAGTCACCAACCATCGGTGAAATCTATGTAAGTGTAGTCGACCTCCTAAAAAAGACTACAAATTCCCTGCACATTCTCATTATCTTCTCACCTTCAAATACTTGTGATCACCCCCCCTTTTACTGAACCACACAATGCACACGTAAGAAAAAAATAAACAAACTGCTATTATAATACTGATTTTAATAGAAATATAAAAAAATTTATAAATAAAAAAATTTATATATTTAGATATACCTATTTTTATAGTCATTAATTTATATATGTATATAAATAATTGTTATATATTAAATAATAATAAATATAATATTATATATGTTTCAATAATTATATTAATTATTATTATATATATTATATTACATATTATATGTTGCAATATATATTATATAAAATAAAAATAAAAAGAGAAATAAAATGAAAGGGGATTGGGTTTGAAGGAATAGGGGTGCGGAGATGGCATGGTGAGGTAAGGATCCACAGTGGGGGTTTTTCTGTATCTAGTGGTTAACATGGGGTAGTTAGATTGGCTTATCGTTCTTCCATAGCAGCACAAGTCAGAGGTTTGGACGCAGCTTTGTAGAGGAATAGGGTGGCGAAGGATCATGGTAGTGCATGACAAGATCATATCAAAGGGTTTTGTGGGGGCTAGTGGATGTGTGATGGTGCTTCTTTAGAGACATCAGTCTTGGTTCAAATATCTCATGGAGGCGAATCATGTATCATATTCACTTAATGATAGAGGGTTCTTTGGGAAGTGACCATTGAGGGCTCAAATGGGCAGTATTTATTTTAGTTCAGATTATGTTGATTTTTTTTAGATATGAATGAATCTGATGTTTTCGGTGTTTTCCATGTTGATTTTTACTTACATAATGCATTATTTATGCTGATGGGGATCTGTATGGTGTCTATTGTAGATTCTAGTTCATAGTTATCATTGATTTATTATTTTCTTTAGTGTTTGTTGATGTTGTGTGGGAAAGTCATGGTGAAGCATGGAGGAATGGAAATGGTGGATGGGAGTCACTGTTGAATGATATAAGAATGGTGATTATGAGAAAGAATGGAGAATAGTGATAAAAGTCATCATTGGAGGAGAAGTTGTGGAATGGTGTCAATGCGCCATGTAAGGGAGCAGTGAGATGTCTCATCATTGATGGAATGGTGGAAACATGAGTGTAGATAAGATGATGCACCTGAAGAAGGATTGGTTTTGGTAGGTAGGTGGAAATGGTGAGTCAATCCACTCTTGGTAGAATGGTGGTATCAGTCACATGAGTCACCGATGAGTGGTTTCTACGAGTTGGATACACTAGCAAAAATTAAGGAATTTATTTAAGATTAAAAAATATTTACAATGAAATTAATTTAAAACAATTAGTAATACTTCATGATATATTTTTAAATTAATTTACCAATTAATTAATTATAGGAATTAATGAAAATAAATAATTAAAATAAAATTATTAAATGAATATATTAAATTGTTAATACTAATTTAGTAATTTAACTAATGAAGAAATTAAATGGTAAAAATAGTTATGTACTAAATAATTAATAATATTAAATATTTAAGAGAATAATTATTCTAAAAAACAAAACAAATGAACTAATGAAAGAATGAAAAGAATGAAAAATAAAAATAAAAAAAATATTGAAAAATTGATGTTAGAATGGAATTAAATGATTTATTTTAAAATTATTAAAAAATAAAAAATCAAACCCTATAATACATTCTTTTATCCCAAAAACATACTTTGAATAGTTGTGTAAAAATTTGACAATATTTTTTAATTTTTTTACCAAAAAAAATCAATTATAATAATAAAAAGTGAAGAAAAAGTGAATAATGATGTGGTAAAAAGAAATGAAATTTTCCCCCTTCAAACTCCCCCATACTTAAGTATTTGGATGTTTGTAAAAAATGGATTCTTAGTGAAATTATAATATAGATGGATTTATTTTCCACTTTCATCTCAAAAATTGCATGAATGGTGTTTTAAAAATAATATTAGAAGGATCGGTTTAGGGTATATCTTTTCAAATAATTCATGAAAGAATGTGGTGCTTCCCAGTATCAAAAAGTCAATAGAAATCAAAGGAAATATAGATTCATCAACTGCAAAAGATTTCATACCTCCTGCATGAAAATCACTAACATTCCTACTTTAATTGAAGTTCAACATCCAGTTCAAAAAGTGAAGACATGTTAGATAAATGTGGAATTAAAACCATAACCAAATGAACCATCAATTATCACATTCTTTTAGGTTACAAGAAAAGTTTTTCAAAATCACTTCACCAGTACTACCCAAATGATTTTTAATTAATTTAATCTCTCCCTTCTTCATTGGGGTTCTAAATTCATCTAACCTAAATGAGCTCATTTTTTGGGGAACATTATTTTAATATTTTCTATCCATATTTCATGTGTATACCATTTACAAAAACTTAAAAAATGTTAAAAGATACCCACCTTGTGCACCTATCTCATAGAATCATAATGGGATATCATTTCTCTATTTTATTCTGATTACAAATGACATAAATAATCATCATTTAAGTAGGATCAATTAGGTTTTTTTTATAAAACAATAATTCATCAAGGATCCCATTAAAATTTTTAGTGTCCTAATTTCTTGATCCTAATTAAAAAAAATCATATCACACTTATTTCCTTTGTTCGTCAGCATAAAATCCATAAAGAGAGTGCACTACTCAATCAATAATCATACTTCCATAATAGTTTCAGAATCATTGCAACACTTAAATATAAGTAGGTTTTTATATTTTAGATAGACATAATTGAAGTGCATAATGATACCAGTAGAACAACCAGTTGTGAATTAAAAAAAATTAATGATTAATAAAAAAATTAAAATATTTGACCATTTTTTAAAAAGCATTTAGGGATAAATTTTAACTGGTATAATGACCCCTCTACCCCACACTTAAAACTCAACATTTTCTCTAATGTTTAAACTCATGGTCGAAGATAGGTTAGTTATATCAATAGGGAAATTTATCATGAAAAGAATTTGAAGCGGTAGTAATGACGTTTAAAATTTTGGTTTCCACACACAAAAATAAAAATGATAACAAGGAAAGAAAAAAATATGTACAAGAGAAATTTCACCGGATACCAAAAAAAATTTAGAACTATGTTTTTTAAATGTTCATGCTATTGAATTTTAAAAGAAGAAAATTTATTTCTCAAATCAGTTCAATAATTATCCTGATAAACATTATTGTACATACATAGTAGTAGTAATATTAAAGTGAGGATCATGGGTGTAGAATGTATCACAATTCAAGTCAAAATAATTTATTAACTCACTAGATTATAGTATCTAACACCCAATGCATGAAAATTAATTCATAGTATTTATAGAAATTTGGGGGGTTCTACAACACTTAGTTTCATGAAACATACAACATGAATGAGATGATTAAAATACTAAGAAATTAAAAACATTACTCCCCTGATTGTGTAGCATGTCAAATTTAAATTCATCCAAATTCAGCCTCATGTTTTTAGATTTTTTCAACTTCCCTGGTTATTAAATTTTAGACCCTAAAAGATATAAAAAAATTAACATAATCCTACATGAATATGCTCATGTAAAATGAAACCACATCGTATGATTTATGGTCTTTTATCCATGATATCCAATTTTTTCTCCCCTTCATATTGAATGATTTCCACATGGGACTACTTCCATTTAATTTTTTATAAGAAAAAATACACAAGATAACAACTAAAATAACTAAAAAAACTAATAAACTAAATTAAAAAGGATAATCCTTGGATAACCCCTAAGGGAGTTATTTATTTTAATTATCCACACTTGAAATATTAATAGATCGACCCCAGTCTGATGGGTGAGTCAGATTCTCGATTAAGAATTACCAGGTGTGGTTCATCCCAATTTCATTGCTTTTACACTTTTGTAGTAACCACTATATAGTTTAAAGAAATCTCCCCTCCTTGGAAGTGGAGCATAAAATATGGAGCAATGGAGTGGGGGAGGATATAGGGGCACTTCCCTCCTTCTACTTGATGGTGTGGTGTACATGTTATGGAAATGAATATATTGGATGATTCATATCCTCTAGTTTAGACCAAGTAACAAATTCTTCTCTTACAATAAAATATGTGTCAATATTCAAATTTAATCCTATGGACAACATAAGCAACCCATCTTCAATAGTATCCCCAAAACAAACTACTTTGGAAAACATTAGGAGTTTCATCTATTTCTCTGCAGGTGTGACCTCAATTTCATCCGGACATTACAAGAAATCAAAAAGATGTAATACATTATCAATACATCTAGTGAGAGAAATATAATTAAAATCATCTGGAATAATATAAAAAATAAGTACTTAAAAACAACTCCCTTCAAAAATGTATTTTGTTCTTCTTCAAGGGTATCCAGATCTTCTGGGAGTGTATTTATGATAGGAGGGAGGTAGTCAACCTCTTATAAACGCTATTCTAATCACATGACCTATGATTTAGTATCCTCCAAGGAAAAGGGAAGCAGGAATTGTTCTAGAACAACTTGTTGAAACATGTATAAATAATTAGATAATTCAGTACAAAAAAAGTAATTGAAAGAAGTACTAGAAATAAAATGATCTCCTTATATGTGAGATTCTTCTTCTATGTCATCATGTAATTTCTACTTCAATATCTTAAAAATTAATTTAGGATGTAGCTCAAGATCTTCCAACAACATGTTAGAGGGTTCTCCATGATCAAATGTTGGCATCTCTATCAACTTGAATCTCCTTTTATTTTATTTCACCTTTCTTCTCAGTCGCATTCCAGAAGGAGAAACATCGATGTATTGTTGGAGCAATACCATTCTCTTTTGGTTCTATAGAGTTATTTAGGATGGGAAAAGGCACTTAATGATTCCCTTATTGGCCAACTAATCCTTCATGGATGTTACATTCCCCTCTTGACCCATCATAGCTTGGTTGATCCTCTATGCATAATATTTTTTTCTGATGTGTCACAACCCTTGTGGAATCTACAGAATCTCCTAATGGCTAGGTTTAAAACAAAAATTGACACAATGAAACATCCTCATACAATGATTTAATATCATAAAAATAATAAAAATCATCATCATTATCATCAGTAAAAGAGATTAAAATATACGATTTTATTTTTTTTGTTTTTTGTCTGTTTTTTTGTTTCCTTAAATGAAAATTGAAAAACCACTAATGAAAATGTTCTTTCCCCATAAATGAAACAAAAAATCTACATAATCCATATAAAAATGATGGCCATGTTTACATTTATATTACCCAACATATTTGACATCATCTATCCATGGAGTTTCTCTCAAAGATGCATTATTGAATGCTCAAGTGGGATTTCAAAAAATCATTTTGGGTTTTTTAAATATTTTGAAAAAAACCAAAAACAAAGATGAACACAATGGTGAAAAAAATAGAAAGGGAGAATAAAAAGTTAATTAAAAATAATAAAAAAATAAGAAACACATTATAAGATGGAGAAAAAGGGCCAAAAAATGCAATAATCCTAGAATACACAAGACAAAATGACCATTAAAAAGAAAATGCAGAAACACAGACACCATAGTTAATGAGAACAAGGAAATATCCAGGTTGATCCACCCTTTAAATTATATAATACATATAATGAATATATAATCAACAATTTTCATCCACGCTCAATCCATGCCTGATGAATTGGATCACACACCAATCTCACAAAAAATTTAACACACAAACAATGAATTTCATTAGTTCTCAACCATACTTCTTTTTTGTATTTTGAATTACATAAAAAATTTATTCTAATATGAAATAATATGAAGAAAAGATTATTCCATTGAAATCATCGAATTTTACATCCTATCAAAATTGATTACATTGATAAATTGAGAGTATGAATGAGGGAATAGATGAATTAAGAAAGTGGAAAATTGCTTCCATGCATGATATTTCTTTTGCTTATCCAAATTTAAAAATGTGATATGTTAAGTAATAATAACATAAAAATATAAACATGATGAATATAAGATATCCAAATAGTATCAAGATTCATAACGAGAGTTTTTTCCCATTAGTTAGACCTCCATAACTAGTGATTTTAGATTATAACATGACAATATAATGAACAACGAACAAACAAACTTCACGATTTAACACAAAACAAAGAAAAACAATGAGAGTATATACAGACAGGAATTAAAACAGAAAAATATATGATAGATAAGAGGTGTAGGATGGAGGATGGAGGAGAAAGTTCTTATCTCCAAATACAAAATGATTCCCTAGTCTGTGAGGTGTGGGATAGAGTGGTGATATGTGTGATGTTTGGAGTGTCCCACTTCCCTTCTCAAGAATATGAGAAGAGATATTCTTATTTATAAAAGTATATAGAAAACTACAACTAACAAGAAACATCATCCCATGTGTCTTGGTCTTACATGTGGCTCACCAACCTCCGATGAAATATCTATATGTGTAGTTGCCCTCATTCAAGGAAGTGCATATTCTGAACACTTAACCATGATAGCCCAACCTTTTAACACCAACAACCAACTCCCCCTATAACGAGAATCACAAAAAATTTAAATCAAATGAAGGGGGATCGATTTTGGTTGAATATATGGAGGGATATGAATGAAGGGGTTTTGATAGCATGGTGAGGAAGGGAGTCACGACAGTATATTGATGGTAGAAGGTCTGGAATCATGGGGTCGGTAGATTGTCTCGTCTTTCTTCCATGGAGGCATGAGGTAGAGGGGCGGCTGTAGAATGACAAAGTAATAGCGTAGCTCTAGCTGACAGTAGTGTGGGATAAGAGTAGATCGAGGGGGTTAGTGGTGGCTAGTGGGTGTGTAGAAGCTCTTCATCAGCGACATATATCTTTGCACAAATGGTGCATAACAGCATGGCTGGTATCATATTCACTTTAAGGAGGAAGGTCCTTTGACTAGTGACTTATTGGGTTCGAACTGTGGGTCTTAATTTTGATTCAGATTTATTTTTTAATCTAAATGATTTATAAGTTTTGAGTGTTCTATATGTCAATTATTGTTGTCAAAACACGTTTCTTGTGCTGTTGAGGATCTGTATTGTGTCTATTGTAGATTATGGTTCATAGTTTCCAATGATTTTTTCATTTCATCTAGTTTGGTTGATTGTGTGTGGGAGGTTTTCAGTGATGTTGTTTAAAATGGAAATTGTGACTTCGAGTCACTGTTTATGGATATAGGAATGGTGACAGTGAGAAATAGGGGAGAAAAGTGACAAGATTCACAATTGGAGGAGATTTATTGTAATGGTGTGTGTGGTTTGGGTAAGGGAGTGGTGAGATGTCTCACTATTTATAGAATAGTGGAAAGGTGATTGTATGGATGAGGGTGAACTGGTCGGAGGAGTGGTGTCGATAGGTTCCGGAAATAGAGATCCAACTCACCATTGATAGATTGGTGGTATTGGTGACTGGAGTCATTCATGGGTAGTGTCTCTGAGTCGGAAACACCAAAAAAATAAAAATAAATATATTAAAAAATTAAATAAAAAACTAAAATTAAAAAATAAATAAAAAATATACAAAATTGGAAACAAAATAAAATAAATTACACATTATTCAAAAGAAGAAATTTATTTAAGATTAAAAATTATGTACAAACAAATTAATTTTAAAATATTCAATCTATTTAATCAAATTTCATAAATTAATTAAAGAGGTAATTTGTTAAAGGATTTAATGAAATTAATGAAATAAAAAAAGTAATAAATGAATAGAATTAAATTGTTGAAACAAATTTAATTTTATAAATAACTACAAACTGAAATGAAAATTTTATTTATTTAAATAATACATAATTATATTAAAGGATTAATAGAATAATTAATTAAAAAATTAATGAAATAATGAAATGATTAAAACAATGAAAAGGTAAAAAAAAACAAAATAATAAAATATGAAATTTTGAAAATAATTAAATAGTTAATTTTAATCGTATTAAAACTGATAAAAGCGAACACGAAAGTACCATATTTTAACACAAAAAAAACATATTTTGAATAGCTATGTATATAGATAATGGAAAATTTTAATTATTTTACAAAAAATTCAATTTTAATAATACAAATAGAAGAAATTGTGAAATATAATGTGGTAAAAACTAATGGATTTAAGCCACATGACAATGTGGAATGAATTTATCACACTGAAAAATAAAAAATGGATACATAATTCAATGAGATTCATGTGTAAAATGTAAAAAGATACATTTGAAAAAAAAATTATAAAGAAATTTCATATAAAATAATGGGACCAAAATTAATTTTTAATGAAAGGATAAAGAGTTATATAAAACCATCTAATGAATATTGACTTAGAGGTGGAAAAAATCCTGACCGAACAAGAAGATGTGGAGTTGGTTTTTGTAAAAAATGATACATTGGTAAAATTATTTACCAAGGGTAATGAAATTGAAAGAGTATATGTAAAAATAAAATAAAATAAAATGTTATTAAAAAATTTTGGCTTACCAATATAATGTTCCTACAATTTTTAGACCGAGATAAATTTATTCATGACAATCTGCCTTTGAAAATGTGATTAAAAACCCCTTAAAACACCATTACCTTTCAATTTGAAAATCCATCAACAAATTATAATAAGATGGATTTATAAATATCTTGAATATAATGATATGTATATAATAAATACGTCCATAAAGATTATATACAAAAAAATAAAAAAGTGCTGAATATGGGGTATGTCTAAAACAAATAAAATTGAGACAAAAGCAACTATAGCTTTCCTAAAATTTGGCCCGAAAAATATGTGAATTATAAAAAATAAACAAAACATTAAATTACATGAATAAAGATTTAATAATAATCTATTACTAGAATGTTTTTGGTGGATACATCATATAAACAAAAAATATGTTCATGATACAAAACATTATTCAAGGAGGTAAATTTGAGATGAAACCCTTAAATTAATTATTTGATTCCGGAAAATAGGTTAAACCACACTTAAATTAAATAGGAAAATATTAATTACTCATTTAAAAACATTATATATATATATACACACATTTATTACTATTTATTGGAAACCATTTTTAGGTATTCATTACTCATTAATTTCTTTATATCACCATTAGATTTTGGTAATTATGATTATTCATACATGTTTCAGAATAGTGTTACCAAAAACCATTCTATAATACCATGTTCATAATATTCAGATTATAAAAGATATTTAAATAATTATTTTCGATGATTTATTCCTAACTATTTTCACATTAATGATATGATGGGCATGGTTCTCTATAATAGGATACCTGATTAACTTATTTCAGGTAATTTACCGTAATTAATGGATTACTTTCTAATGATTTTTAGTTTTTGACATGAAATCAACAAAATATAAATGATATTTATGAATCTAGGATTTCATATTTGTATTCATAATTTATATATTAAATTGAATAATGTTAAATGGTTATCCAAAACGGAACACATTGTTCATTTAGGTTTTCTATTACACACACATAAGGATGACATTTATATTTTCCAAAATATAGAAAGAAGGTATAAATTTATTTGTCATTCAATAATTATATTAATATTATATATATAATATTTATATATTCAATATTCTATTTATACTATCTATGTAGGGTGGTTATGAAAAATGATATACTTCTCTTTGTGGAGGTGATAGTTCGCTTCTATGCAAAACTAATATTCTTTATTTTATTCAAAGGGAATGAGTTGGAAATGGTTATATCATTAAGATAATAAAAATTAACTAAAATAATTGTAATTATTATTTAATTATATTATAATATTTAAATTTATTTAGATGAGAAAGATATAGAATAAAAAATACAAATATGTCGTTGGTACTCGCATTGAGTGTATAGATTATCTCTTCAAATTCCACATAGAAATGGAGGAAGTAAAGATTTTCCTTAGATCACAAGGCCAAAAATATTGTTTGAGGGTTCTAAGGGTGGAAAATAAATACATAGTATGAATAGTAATTCAATTTTTATAGTTTCTTTAAAGGGGTGGAAAATTCACCTCTAATTTGTGAGGAGAGTGAAATTTTTCTAATAATGTAAAATTAAAAGTCAATATTCAATGGAAAAGTGAATCCAATAGTGGATAATAATTGATAAGGGGTGTTTGGGGGTCAATACACCTTTTAAACCCTAATTTAGATATATTTTTTAGGAAATCTAAGATCGTTGTCTCTTATATTAACTTTTTATAATATTTACATTTAACCATATTACTCTTTCTTTAACAATCATGAATATATTATTAAAATTTAAAAAATTATATAAAAGTTTTAGATAATTTTTATATTGTGATTCCAAATATTAATAAAATTACCTAAAATTATTTTTTATAAATGATAAAAATAAATTTTAAAATAATTGTTGTTAATCACAAAAATATATTTTTTAAATAAACATTAGTTTCAAAATAGAATAATATAGGATTTTTAAATAAAATAAATATATTTACATGTATAATTTTACTTATTATATAAATATGTAGTAATTAAAATATTTCCATAAATTTTGAAGTGGTGTTTATGTCACGACGAAGTCATAAAAGACTATGTATATGAAAAAATGTTTTTGGAACCATTAAAAAAATAAATATTTTAATGAAAATATAAATAATTCATCCTAAGATAACATTTTTTGTTAGAGTGAAAAATTACATTAATGTTTTTCAAAATAAAATTCTAAAATTAAGGAATATAATATTTAAAAAGAAAAAATATAATAAAAAATTATATTTATATGAAAATTAGTTTTTAGATATTGATTATTCTTATAAATATTTCCTATAAATTCCTAACTAAATTTTTGTTAATATATTATTACTCTCAAAAATGTATTTTCACTTCATTAACCCATAATATATTAAGTTTCATAAAATCAAAATACGTAGTTACTAAAAACATTATTTTTAAGAAAAAGATTTTTAAGAAAAAATGAACTTTTTAGATACACTAATTGAATTTTATCGGGGAATTATAATTAAAAATGACCTATTAATTTTTATTTAAATATAGATTTAAAAAATATTACATTTATTTGTACTCTCCAATTTAATGGCTATACAATAGTGGTCAAATTTAAAAATTATAATTTTATCATTTTAAAATGTACCTTGATTAGTTTTAGTCTGATCTTCAGTGCGAAGGATTATATTCAAAATTAAATTTAATTAAAGGGAAATATATACTAAAATAATTAGCAATTACATTCTACCCTCCTTAAATAAATTGTTTTCACATAATTTTAATTTCTCTAACCGATGAAAATATTTAATAGTATTTTTAATATAGTCATGACTCAAGATTAAATTTTTATAGAAATGTCAATTAAAATGTCTTGGGTAAGAGTAATAAACTCAAATATTACTTATTAACTGGAATAACACCATTATGGATATTCACTGTCACCATTTCATTGAATTTTACAACATTATTCAATATCAAGTCCCATATTTTATATATTTCATTTAAATGGAGTTCATTATCAATATTCATCAATATAATAGTATTGGAACACATGAAATGTGATTTACTTATTCAGAAAACTAATCATTTACTTAATTATGAAAGAAACAATAAACTTTATATAATCATATTAAGTTTATCTAATGAGAGGATAACAATATTTTCAAATGTAAAATTCTGATAAACATCAAATTGGGACATAATAAACATAAAATTAGAACTTTTTCTAGATAATATAATATCAAATAATTGGTTTGGTGATTTGATACTCTTGGAAAACATATTAGATATACTATGGTTACTTAAATCAAACACCAAAAAATAATCCATAACACTTTTAATAGTCCAGACCTCTTTATACCATTCATTAAATTTTTTTAGGGCATAGAAATTGTTTAGATGATCGAGAGGTTTAAGGTAAGATATTAGACATTTAATTAGCACCAAAGCCTGTAAAATGAATTGTGAAACTATTTTGGTGGGGTTTTTAGCCTTCTGATCTAATAGTACAACATGGGTAGTCCAAAAACACCCAATGGGTGTTGTGCACCCATCTGTGGTGATCTAGGGGAGGGACTATCTAAAATGTGGAATACAGAATCCCCAGGTCATTTCCTTGGGCATGGTGAGTGTGAAACAACTATGTTCTGAGGCCATTCCATTTGGGTAGGACATGGTGGAACCTATAATAACCATCATATCTTGGACATCATTGGGGTTAAGACTATGGTTATGGAAAAAAACTGTATATAAAATAAGTAGGAGAATAGGATCTTGCATGGATGCTTCTAATTTCACATTAATTGAACCCTCCTGTTTCTTCTAGAAATGGGGATGACCTTGTTCGTTTAATATTCAAACATTCCAATCAGTTTCTAACGGGTTTATTCGTAGAACTGGAAATCTCCAATGATTTTATATCCATTTTTACCTACATTCCAAAGGTAGGTGCCTATTAGTTGTGGACTGACGAGGCATAAGAATTTTCGTTGGTCAAGAGGATGGGTGGTCAGACTCATCACAACTTTTTTGTGGGGAATTACTGTCTACTCTGGGACTCTCTTATAGATTTGAGTTATGTTCATGAATCCTTATTAATTTTCCAAGTATGAAAATGAGTTTTCCTTTAGATTTGACAATCAATGACTAATATGTATGAGATTTAGAGAATCCTTTATGTGTATTTTAGGTTCTTCATTGATAGATAATCTTCCGTATTTATTAGATATTCATATTCAATGGTATCCTTCAATACATTACATAGAACTTTCTTGGTCATTATGATAACCAGACTGGTTTTAAAGCAACTCAGTGGGGCACTTGAAGTTTATAGTCGTTCAGAAAGATAGGGATTATTTCAGATATGTGATTGTACCCACAGATGGGCTACCTATGTATCCCTGTTTAGAAAAGGAATCAGAACCCACATAGTTTGAGTAAGAATTGTGGGGATTACATATGAATAACGGCCCAAAGAGATGTTTCATGGTTACTTTTATACTCTAAGCTCATGTGAGTCATTCTCGGTGTGAGAAACAAGAGGTATCCGTAAACCTAAATATTTGTGCCACAAAATATGTGGTCACAAAGAATGATATGGGGCTTATGTATGTGTAATTTACCAGGTAAATGAAGACAAATTCTTTTAGGAAAGAAGCCTAAAAGTAGGTTCTATAAAGGTGTTTTTACATTATGGAGAATTGGATACTCTAACTTGGGGTTTACTCCTGAGGAGGACGCCCAAATTAGGGGGGACTTTAACTTATGATTGGGGATTACTCTTGAAAAGGAGGCCCAGGTTAAGAGAAATTATGACTAGGGCTTACTCCTGAAATGGAGGCCCAAGTTAAGGGGACTTGAGACTTGGGGCTTACTCCTAAGGAGGATGCCCAGATTAGGGAACTTCTCATCTAAAATAACCAGGTTGAAAGAAGGAAATATCTAACCTTAGTGACATAAAATTATCTAAATCATGAGGTTTTGAGAGATGTTACACAGAATTAATTTCAGATAAGGAAGCCAACAAAGGAACCATCCCATAATTGGATTTGAAGAGGGGTTTGAAGGCAGTCATTGAAGAGGAAATGTGGATTTGAGTAAAGGAAGTGAATTGGAACGAGGTTCCCAAATATTTATCTAGTGCACAAGTACTAGTTGAGCACATATACATGCATGACATAAGTTCACTTGGGCGACAAAGAACATTGGAAGTGATAATTGGGTGACTTTGAATGAGAGCCCTTAGTATCATCCCTGGAGGCTTTCAGATAGGTGGCACACAAGTTTCCTTGAGAGGGAAAGGTGGTGTGCATGTGTCTTCACTTCCCTTAAGGGGTGGACACTTAGGCACGCAAGTATTGACTAGATCTAATACATAGAACATATTCTTACACTTTAGAACTTCCATTCTAAGTAAATAATTACCTTATAAGTGTTTGGAATACATCAGACGGAGACATGGGGGACCAGAGCATGAATCATAGTTTTGGATTTTTTGTCTTCAAAAAGGGGGTCCCACAGGCGGTATTTATAGGCCACCATAGGACCTTGGGAGAAAAAATAACAGTGCTTTCAAGTGACTTTCGTGACCCATATGTGGCGCGCAAGTATACTTGTGCGTCCATAATGAAACTTGTACGACCCATGCTTAAAGAGTTCCATGTTCATGCCTTTGTCAATTTTTGTTGTTCTTCAAAGGATGAATCTCTTTGTGTTAAAGGTATTCCCCTATTATTTCATTAGACTCTGTGACGGAAAGGAGTTTCATCAAAAGACCCCCCTCAGATTTGGATAAAAAAAAGCAAATAGGATTTAACAATGAGGAAAACGAGAAATAAGGTAATTCCGAGCGCAAGTAGTAGGAACACTGGTATGATTCTGGCACGCCGAGTCTGGCGCACAGGGTCCGGTGCATAGGGGTATGGCTACGCTTATAAATATGAAGCACCACTTCATGCAACACACTCGGTTTTAAACGCTTCTGAGCTCTCGGCATGCAAGTAAGCTCACGTTCACGCAAGTTACTTGGCTTTCTGCTTGTTCGTGCTTCTGTTCGTGTTGCGCTTCTATAGTGAGTTTCTGACTTGCGCGCCAATACTTGCGCGGTAAAACCTATGCGACCATCTTGGACTTGCGCGCCAATATGGGACTTCCACGCCCTAATGCTTTAGCCAATTTTTTTAATTTTTTTCACCAATTTTATGAAAAACCAACTTATATTAAAGTTAATTATATGATGTTTGTGCACATTCAATGGCTCCCAGAAGAATTTGATTAGCTGATGAACTGGCTAGAAAACAGATTGATGATATGATGAACATCATTGTTCATAACTATTATAATATCTGCAACATCACTATCCCAGATTTGGAAAAGTACTTGAAGAAGTATCATCTTAATTTTCCACAAAATATTTACCTACCTCAGTTTGGGCATGGTCATCTATAAGGAGTCAACATTTCAGATGCAAGAAACTATCTTCCGCATACTAGGTTTCAAACATGCACCAACTTTTCTTCAGAAAATGTCTTAGTTTGAGGATCATTTGTCAATTGTGGAATAGTGGATAAGGCGTTTATAATGCATCATAGCCCATGTGCCCCGGATATGAAACCTTACAAGCCTGACCTGCGGCCGCATTGTTATCCCTCAATCTTATGAAACTCTCAAATGGATCAATCCAAAGGCTGGAAGAAGAGTTGGGACCTCCGTCCTGGAGGAGGTGTGAAGATGACTTGGATGTTGGAATATTGGGTGCGACAATCCTGTGTAGAGTATTTCTAGGATCTGAAAGGAGGTGAAATATATAAAGCCCTCTAAGCTAGTCCGATATATGTCTACTAGAATTATGACTTTGTGACGGAGTTAATCTGCCACTGGAACCCAGAAACCAATTCTTTCAATCTGACCCACGGATAAGTTGGCGTCAGTTTGTGGGATGTATCTAGGATCTCGGGGGAACCAATTTTAGGTGATATGTATGATGAATTCATCCCACCCAAGGCGGCTATGAATGATTCGGAAAATACTCTGGCTTTGTCTTGAGAATTATTGAAAACAATTTACAATCTTAATAATTCAAAGACCTCCAAAACTCAATCTAGAAAGGTTATTCACCCATATGAGTGGATGGATATGTTTCTTACCAATAAAAAGGAGAAGGAGCCAACTTGTACTCATCCTACTAGCTGCCCCAGAACAGAGAAAAGGGGTGCTCTTAGTGTATTCTGGCCGACTCTGGAAGTGGGAGAGTTTTAAAAGTGGGGATACAAAGTGGATCATAGAATCCCAGAAAAGACCCATCTGGTGGGCTTTTAGCCTTTTGTCTTAGTGTTATTCTTCTACCAGTTAGGGATTCAAAGGGAGGCCTCATACCAGAGACCTTGGTTGTTGCAGCCAAGTTGGATGAGAGGAAAATGGTTGGGTTGGACACCCCCATTTTGGCAAAGATTCACAAGAGATTACTCCATGTTTATATGGGTATGTCTTCATTGAGAATAGTGGGACCATTGAATGTTTTTTAGGGATGTATCACCAGTCATTTCAATACATATACTATACAGAGTGGATTACAGGTTCCTGGAAGTTCTTTCAGGCCATCAGTAAAGGAATATTCTTGAATTTTTCTATTGTCCCTCAACCCCTATGATATGAAGGTGAGGCTGAGCATGTTCAAGGAATTCCATTTCTTTCCTTATGTAAACCCACCAACTGAGCGGTTTGTTGGTGATGAAATATCCAGCCTAGAACTGAGTTCATTCATGTTGGATTGCAGAGATGGTGTATTGGCCACCAGAATTGATGGATAGATTATATTCGAGGCCTATTCTCCATACAGATTTGCATTCAAATTCAAGTGTTTACAGCAGATTGTTGTATCCCCTCTTGTGCATGTCAGGTCAGAGCATCTCTGATGTTTTCCTGAAAAATTTGGTTTCTGACAGCTATGGAAAAGACCAGGGAAGTGTTTGATATACCAGTTGCTGGAGCGGCAAGTAACTTGACTACATGGTATGCCGAGAACTGGGTAGCATCATAACCTAAAGGGGTAATGAGTCATCCGGTTACTGGGGTGGGGAAAAAGAATAGAACTATAGATAAAGAACCCCTTCATCTGGAAGGTGACTCTTCCACGCCCGGAGCTGATTCACTGGGTTCCTCACCCAGGGCTGATTCACCGGATTCCCAGGATGGGGATGATGAGGCACGACATGCATCAAAGCAGCCTCGTTCCATATATAATCCTCCAGCTAGAGTCAAGAGACCTACTCCATCGACTCCTGTTGAGTAATATAATTGAGGAAATTTAATCACCATTATTTTATAGTGCAACAAGTTTTATTTTATTATCCTTTATCTATGATTGCAGGAGCTGGGAAAAAGTTTAAGACTATGATTGTAAGACCCTCCCTGCATCCTTCTGGTGAACATGTTGAATATCTATGACCAGATGTTGTCCATACATAGCGGAGATTATATTGTGATGCTGAAACTGCTTTTATGGACTTATATGAAGGGTTGCACATCCCTGGAGTAGGGAATCATTGTGCTTCTACAGATATCCATTTCGAGGATAACCCCGATGAAGTATGGGATAACATCAGAGATATGTAGATGCTCATATATTCCACTAATTATTCAATTCCTATCACTAAGAGGTTGAAGGAAATGATGAATTGTAGAAAAACTAAGGGTACTGGTGCTTCTGCTGATGAGGACTGGCACGATTAGGTAGATCCTAAAGATGTAAGTCTCATTCCTTATTTTTATTTCAAATTTATTTCAATTAAATATTTTTTACTAAAAGAAATTACATTCGACATCCTGCAGCTTGTAAAGAAAGGAACTGCTAAGGTTCCTTCACCACAGTATAGCCCTGGTGGTACTTCCATTGGAGCTACTGAATCTCCTCATGAGCCGGGTGACGTATCTCCAACCCGGAAAGCCATGGATGAGGAGTTAGACAGGGATTTTCATTCTCCAATTACTGTATTTGGAGATGATGAGGTCAACACACCCAAAATTCCAAAGAAACAAATGCATCGCAAGAAGAATTCCACATCTAAATGCTTCATCAGTAGTGGAAAGTCCTTCAGATAGTCATGAATCATAACTCATGAAAAATATTGCTCATACTTCTTGGGATTGCAGGGGATTTTTCAATTTCTCCTTTGAGGGAGAGGAATGAACCTCCTATGAGGACAACGGAGGGTGCTAGTGAACACTCGCAAATTCATGCTGACTTTACTGCTCCTGAAGAAGAGCCAGCGTCTATTCCAAGTACTGCTCCTACTGCTTCTGCAAGAGAGAAGAGCCTAATTTTGGTGATTTAACAATTCTTTATAAATTTTTTAATGAAAATATCAGCTGACTTCCATTGTGTGATACTTTAGGTTCAACATATGCACCAGAACATTTGGCGGCCACTGCAACTGATGCTGTAATTTTTTCTGAAGAAAATGTCTGGGGTAAGAGGCCGTATGATGAGGGTCTTCAAGAAGACATATCGAATGATCCCATGGGTGAGACTAACCTATAATCTGAGATATCACTAGATGAAATGATGAAACTTGTCACATATTTTGAAGACATTTTAGATCATGAAAAATTATCATGTAATTTAGAATATTTTTGATGTGAGTGTTATCCTTATTCTTATTAAAAATTTCTTATTATATCTCTGACCATGATTGGTTGAAATGTGTAGTACCATCTAAGCAAGATGCAGAGCCACCAATGACTGAAGGGTATAGAGACAACCCTATTATTCTAGAGACACTAGCTAAAGTAGAGCTTAACCTGGAAGAGCTTCCTGAAACCTATCCTTAAAATACGATTGAATCTAGGAAAGATGGAGAGGATCCTTCTCATGCTGCTAATCTACTATTGGGTAATAGATAATAATATTTGTGGCTGATGTTAATTTTCAAGACAACTTAATCAACTTTTTTATCCTTTGAAACTAACCAAACCTTTCAATTGACTATGCAGGGTCGTCAATATCAGTAGATATATTTGGAGGTGAAGCATCAGCCTCTGCCCTAACAGGAATAGAAAGTGAAGTAACAAGGGTCTGGGTGGATGGAGAAGAACATGGCACTTCTCTATGTGCATTAATCACAGACTATATTCTACCCTCTGATAGTGATGCTGAATCAGACCTGGAGGTACAAAAGGCGCTCCAATTTTCATGTCGCAAGGCATGTTAGAATATATCAAAGATCATATTTGAAGTGGCCTCTTGATGAGCTATCTTCGATGATCTCGTGACTGTAATCCATATTAGTCATGTTGGGACTTGGCAGTTTTAGATATCAAGAGATCCATGTTGTGGTGAAACAAGTCATTTTAAGGAGGTTGCAGGAGCAAAAGTACCATCAAGACTTGACCAGAGTGAGACTATTTACCAATATATGTGAATTTGAGGCTACGGTGTCCCAATATGAGGCTAATTATGCTACCATGTTGAAGGAGATAAAGCATCAAATCAAGGAGAAATTTTTCCAGGAGATGCACCTTCAGCAACAGTTAGATTCTATTACTAGGTAACATGACCAGCATAATAATTCACTAGAAGGATTTCAAACAAATGGTATGAAAGCCATCGCATATGATAAGAAATCACTCCATCAATATGAAAGGAGTGAAGCTGTTTGAATGTATGAACTTCAAGTGGCTGCAGATGAATCTCAGGATGCTGTCAATCAAATGAAGAGTTATATTGAAAGCCTCTTGTAATTATTGGAAAAGATAAGAGGCTCCAGTCTCTGGATATCCTCCTAACTCATATTCTTCAATGGAAAACACTTTCATCATCAATCATTTGTGCTTGCATTATTTTTCTACCTGATTTAGATTTTTACCTAAGCTAATGGGACTAGTAAGCTTAGTTGTATTTTTTCTAGAATTATAAAAATTACCCTACAAACATTACATCTTTTTATTTCTCAATATTTCCTAAATCCTACAAAATATATGTTTAGTGAGCTAGGACTTGATCTTTTTCAGAGTTCCCTTGTCTTTTGTGTGTAGTTTAAATTCATGCACATCGGACATAAAAGGATAATGTTTAAGGCCGAATAGCTTTGCCGAATGGATTATGGATTACAATTGTCTCAATTCCTTGATAATTTATCTAAAAACATATTACCACATTCATGTATGGGGTAGAACATGTAAAATATGACTTAAAAAAATTTTATTCTGAAGAATGATACGAAAAAGGGCTAAAAGTTATTAGAGGAAGTATTTCTTAAGAATGGAGTGACCAATATTTATCAAACACATTAAGAGGTTGAATTATGCAGGGCCACATAAGGGAATTGGTTTCATAGTCAAATAATAGAATCTTTTGGATGATTGGTCTGTTATATAGACTCCTTCTATAAGGACGCCTAAGGGCACCTGCTGCATAGTCAGGCAAAAGATCTCTCAGAAATTTTACTTTTCTATTACTAAAGATCCAGTGAAAGATTACGGAGATTCAAAATTTCTAAAGCGTAGAGTCTGCGGTACAGAGGGAGGTACTTGAATATGGAGAGGATATTTCCATTCAAGATTGTCAAAGAATTGGATGACTGTCACTCTAGTGAAGGTCTGACCCAAACATAGGGAAGTGAAATATAAACCATAGCCTTAAATACTTTTAGATCATGAAAAAGAGTATGGAACAAATATGTTAAGGATGACTATTTTTTCAGATCACAATATATCGTCGTGAAGAAAAATAATGAAAAAAGAGGTTTTCCTCCCAAAAATTAAGATACAACTATTTGAAAATCATGTTAGGGGGTTGAATTATACAGGGCCATTTAAGGGCATTGGATGTATAGTCAAATAATAACATCTCTTGGCTGACAGGTCCGTTATTTTGACAACTTATACAAGGACGCATAAGGGCACATGTTGCATAGTTTGGAAAAATAATTCCAAATTATCAGACATTTTATGACCAGAAGTCAAGAAAAGGGTTACAGAGATCTGGAAGTATTTATGGTTAGGAGTATGACACATGAAAATGGGTATTGTACAATGCATGAAAGAGATACATAGACCAATGCTGACCATAATCATGTTGTGGATGGGTCTTGAATTGAAATGCTGCACTTGACTAAGTATCCCGTAAGGATGGTAATCAATCCATACGTAGTTCTTGAAATACAGTTTAACGTCATGTGGGATGAGAGTGTATGGGATCTTAGTTTAGGGTAATAGATCTCGAACCATAATAAGGAATACAGATTGTGTGTTTTATAAATCTGATGTGAATGAAGACCAGGGTTTTCATTCCACATTCATGTTTTCATTAGGGGACTTTACATCCAAGGGATTGAAAGACTTGGGATAAATCTGAATTTGGTTTTAGGCCTAAAGGCTTGGGGTGGATTAGAGGGATGCTCGAACATTCCTATGTATCCCATAAGGATGGGAATCAATCCATGCGTAGTTCTTGAAATACCCTCTTTACAGATTTGGTTCATATAAGTGAAGGCTGAAAGGGTACTTTACTGGAATTATGGTTCGACCCAAGATTAAAAGTTCTGTAATAGCCATGTATGCACGTAATCCTTGGAATAAGACATTCTTGGAGACCAATATCAATGATGATTCCCTCTCAGGCGAGGGACAATGGGGGACTATATAGTTTAGCGTCATATAACAAGGATGATGGTGCTGCATAGTTTAGTGTCATGTAGCAGGGACAAAAGGGACGTACACAGTTTAACATCATGTGGGACGAAGGTGAACCAATGTGAAGAAATTTGTTTTGGGATGCTTTACCGATCAACATCATATGAGACGGAGGTGAACCAACATGAAGAAATTGGTTTTGGGCTTGAACCTCATGAGGTGTCCTACGTACCCAACCTAGAAGGCAAGGATCAAAGTCCGTGTAGTTTGATTAAGAATGAATTGGGGGTCAATTTGTACTTGAGTACAATTTGAAGATGATTATGGGACTTACGCGTGGTTAGTGGCCTAAAGAGGGTGTTATGGCTGAAGCATACACTAAGTTCACGTGATTCATACTCGGTGTGAGAAACAAGAGGTAACAGCAACCCTTACGATTCACCGGTTAATGTCATGTAGGACATATAAGGGACTGGACACAATTTAATGTCATGTTTGACAATGGAGGGACTATATAGTTTAATATCTTGCGGTGAGGACTATGGGGACTGTGCAGTTTAATGTCTTTCAATAAGGACTAAAATAGTTTAAGGTCATATACATGGACCAGTGCAGCATAATATAGAATCATGTAGCTATGACAACATAGTTTAACTTCATGTTGGATGAATGTGTATTTTTGGTACACAAAATACTTCTTCCAGAATATTGCATTGGTTGGAGTCATGATGAGTTCTCCATCCATTGAGATTAAAGAATAAGCTCCATTGGAGTAGACATTATGTATTGAATAAGGTATTTCCCACTTTGGCTCAGGCTTTGGAGGTTTCTTCCCTGGTATCATTAGAGTTCTAAGAACCAATACCAATTCTCCCTGAATGAATGAAGGAAGATGAACATTTTTGTTGAATTCCTGTGCTATTTGATTCTGATAGACTTCTATGTGTTGTAGGGTGCAAAATCATTTTTTATACAATCGTTCCAATTAATCCAATCACTTTTGAGATTGTTCATCTGTAGATGACTGATCAAAAGAGGATACACTGAGTGAAGGTAATTGAACTTCAATGGTAAAGACTATTTATGTTCCATATACCAATTAATATGGAGTTGTCTGCGTATCAGTGCGGGTGGTGGTTCGATAAGACCAAAAAGCATGAAAAGGTTTATCAGGCCATGATTTCTTATCTTTATCCACCATGTTTTGTAGTATGTTTGAAAGAGTCCTATTGGAGGCTTCTATTTGGATATTGTCCGATGCATGATACCGAGATGAATTGTTGGATTTGATGTTGAATTCTTGATACAACGTCATTACCTCAGATGAACAGAAGTTGGTGCCATCGTCTGTCAATGTGGTATGAGGGACACCAAATCTGGTAATGATGTTAGACTTGATGAAGCTAAAAATTCTTTTAGAACTAAATTCATTGAGATTTATTACCTCTAACGATTTGGAAAAGAAGTTAGTAGAAGTAAGAATATACTTAAACTGGTTGGATATAGCTGAAGGGTAAGGTCCCACTACATCCATTCCCCATGTGGCTAATGGCCATGAGTATTTAGCTGTATGGAGAAACTCTGGGGGTTAATGAATGAAATTTTCATATACTTGGAAATAATGACACTTCTTAGTGAAATCAACACAATCTTGTATCACTGAAGGAAAAAAGTATCCAAGCCCTCGAATTTCATTAGATAGTTTATGTCTATACTGGTGGGAACCACAGACTCCTACATGTACTTCTTTCATGATAGCGATTGTATCTTTACCATCATACATATGAAGAGAATTACATCAAAACCTCACTTGTAGGGAATTTTATCTAGGTGATTTGGTCTATAATAAAGAGTAAAATTGACCACACATCGCCGGACTTGTTCTTTCCCAATTCTATGAGGTGGGAGTTTTCCATTTTGAAGTTATTTCCTGATAGGTGTCATTCATCCTGTTGTATGACCATATGGTTCAGAAATGGGACTAATTTCATTGATTTCATTTATTCTGATTTGAACATAAGGTGAAACTGTACAACAGTGGGAAATATTGATGATTGTCTCGTCCCGATTTGGATCTGCCAGAGCTATGGCAACATTAGCCAGTGCATCAGCTTAAGCATTTTATGATCGTGGGACATCAGAAAATATCGGTTCTGAAGGAAATTCCATCATTAACTCTCTAAAATAATCATAAAAGGGATTAACTCTTCTTTTCTGATGGCATAATACCCATTGACATGTTTGATTACCCGGTCTGAATCACCTTTCACATTTAAGTGATTTGCCTGTGCCTGAAGTAACAACTCGAATCATGCGATAAGAGATTGATATTCTACATCATTGTTTGTACTACCTTCCATCAATAAGAATGAATAGGGTAGCACTGCCCTTTCTGGTGACACTACTAGAAAAGGGGGCAGTGGAGGCCCCCTGACTCGGGCGACCCCCATTGGCGGTCGCTATAGCCCACCATTAGCGACCGCTAATGGCGGTCGCTAACTTGCCTAAAAATATTCGGGGGGTTTCTGCCGCCCCCCCCCCCCCCCGCGCCCTCGATCTCGCCCTAACCCCTCGCCGCCCTCCCTCGCGCCGCCCTCCCCTCCCCCGCCGCCCGGCCTCCCCCGCCGCCCGGCCTCCCCCGCCGCCCGGCCTCCCCCGCCCGCCCGGCCTCCCCCGCCGCCCGGCCTCCCCCGCCGCCCGGCCTCCCCCGCCGCCCGGCCTCCCCCTCCGCCCGGCCTCCCCCGCCGCCCGGCCTCCCCCGCCGCCCGGCCCTCCCCCCGCCGCCCGGCCTCCCCCGCCGCCCGGCCTCCCCCGCCGCCTGCCTTCCGGCCTCCGGCCGCCGCCCTCCGCCTTCGGGCCTCCGGCCGCCGCCCTCCGGCCTCCGGCCGCCGCCCTCCGGCCTCTCGGCCCTCCCCCCCCACCCCGGACGGCACCCGCACCCCGGACAGCCCCCGGCGTGCACTCCGGACCGCCCCCCCGCACCCCGGACGCCTCCCCGCACCCCGGACAGCACCCCCCCGCGCACTTCGGACCGCCCCCCGCACCCCGGACGCCTCCCCGTACCCCGGACAGCACCCCCCCCCCCCCCCCCCGCGCACTCCGGACCGCCCCCCGCACCCCGGACGCCTCCCCGCACCCCGGACAGCCCCCCTGCACTCGGACACCCCCCTCCGAACCCGGAAAGCCCCCCCCCCCCCCCGCACCCCGGACAGCCCCCCCCCCCCCCCCCCCCCCGCACTCAGACACCCCCCCTCCGAACCCGGACAGCCCCCCCGCACCCCAGACAGGCCCCCCGCACCCCGGACACCCCCGCACCCCAAACACCCCTGCCCGCACCCCTGACAGGCCCCCGACACCCCGGACACCCCTCCCCGCACCTCGGACAGCCCCCCCCCCCCCCCCCCCCCCCCCGACCCCGGACACCCCCCCCCCTCGCTGCCCGTCCCCCATCCCCTCACCGCCTCTTCTCCTCCAGCTCCCCGCCGCCGCCGCCGCCCGTCCCCTCCCTTGCCGCACCGCCTTTGGCTCCGGCTCCCCTTCGCTGCCTCCTCTCCCTCGCAGCACAGCCTTCGGCTCCCCTCCCTTTCAGGTTTGTAGCTCAATCAGGTAACATGAGCTTTCAGTTACATTATTATTTTATCAATGGTTCATAAACAAATGGTTAATATTTATTTTGAATATAGTTGATTTGAAAAATGTAAATGTAATAAGTATTGTGTAAATGTTTGTTATACAGATATTATTATGGATAAGAGTTGGATTGATCTTCCAAATCGAACGTCTAGAGAATATTTCAATGGCATTATGCAGTTTATTGAGTTCACGAGAGGATTTGAAAGTGACTATATTAGATGTCCATGTAGAAAATGTACTAACAGATATCAATTCACACGAGATACTGTGAGGGAGCACCTTTTCTTTAATGGATTTCTGAAAAATTATAAGAGTTGGACTCGTCATGGAGAAGAATATGTTCGTTGTCAAAATACAGATGCAGCTCAGATGGATGTTGATGCAAGGATGACTGATCCAATGCATGAAATGCTTACTGAAATGGTACGTGGGTTTGATCCTGAAGGCATTGACATCCAGAATCTTGAGACCGGTGAGATAAATCTTCGCTCTGGTGCAGATCGTGATTCGAGGAGGTTTTATGAAGTACTTGATGATGCGAAAACAGAATTATATCCTGGATGTACTTCTTACAATAAACTATCGTTTATCGTGGAGTTGTTGCATTTGAAGACTTTGAATAATTGGTCAGACACATCATTCGACATGCTTTTGGTTTTATTGAAAAAAGTTCTTCCTGTCGACGCTAAGATTCCTGAGTCGTATTACTATGCTCGTAAGTTGACAGAGAACTTAGGTTTTACATATGAGACTATAGATGCATGTGCAAACAACTGTATGTTGTTTAGAAATGAAACTGCTCATTTGGATATTTGTACGGTTTGTGGCGCTTCCAGGTGGAAAGAGAACAGGGGAAATAAGACTCATCAAAGTCAGATTGCGATACAGGGGAAACCGATTGCCGTAAAGCAAATGCGTTACTTTCCCCTTAAACCGAGGTTGAAAAGATTTTTTATGTCATCTAAAGTTTCTAATTTAATGAGATGGCATGCAGAAAGAGTTCATGAAAGTGACATGTTAACCCACCCGGCAGACTCTCATGCATGGAAGGATTTTGAT